>JAODAL010005592.1:0-141938 GCA_025379985.1 Phyllomedusa bahiana
TACCCATCCCAAAAAATAGAATACATCAATAAGCCCCCCCAAAATAAAACCCATCTTTTAATATTTAAGGTGTTCAAAAAAAAAATAGCACCCTCCCAAACCTAAAAATAGTTTAGAAAAATTTGGGTGCACGACATTTCCCATGGGGGGCCCTTTTTTTTTGGTGATAAAAGGTGCCATAAAAAACAAAAAAGTTATGTGTAAAAAACAAAACCCCCAATGCTTTAAAACAAAATCTTGTGTTCTGAAAATTTGTGAAACCTCTTGTGTTAAAAAAATTTCTTGATTGTTTTCGGGGCCCGGTTATGTCTGATGTTACTGTTGGGGCTTCTACGCTAAATTGCAAAAAGTGTATCTACTCCCACTAGATCTTAAATTTTCACAGTGCTTTTTTATTTAAAGATATGAAGGGGCAGTGACAAAGGGCATCAGTATACGTTTAAATACTCTGGGCCCTTGTGTTAAATTTTTTCTACCTGAGAAAACGGCTTCTTGTATTGGCCAAAACCTCTTTATCACTTTTGGTATTGCATAAAAGGTGAAAAAGTAGGATTCACATTTAGATAAATTTCTTCCCTCTCAGAATTAATTTTTTTTCAATTCCCAAATCCAAAACCCTTTTAAATTTCCTTTAAAACTCTTTGGGTTGGGGTCTTTTGGAAGCCTCAAATTTTCTGAATCACCAAAGTTTTCTCTCAACCCCTCGCTCTTAGTACTTTTTTTTTAAGATGACAATATTACCCCCCTTATCAGGGGTTTGATTACTATCTCCCTGTTAGTTGTAGTTCGCAATAGTATTTTCCCCCCTTTTTTAAAATTTTAAAAGAAGAGGGTTGTGTCTGAGTGCTAGTTTTTTTGTCTTGCTTACTACTTCCACAAACGACCCAAATAAATATATTGTGTATCGGAGGTTATTCTTTTATTTTAGATATTTATGAACCCAAAATTTTAGAAAAAAGTTTAAATAGTTTTCAAAAATATCATAAAATGAAAAGTAATGATGAACAAATTTTAGGAAACTAGGGGAGAAAACTTGGGGATTTGAACAATTGCAGGTTGAATTGAAGGGACCCCAAAATTTCAGATATACCTTTGACAAATTTAAAGCCAAAATTAAGAATACACCTCGTACACAATATAATTTTTTGGATACGTTTGGGGAAGTATAACGCAGACATAAAGAAACGGACTCAGACAAAAACCCTCTTCAAAAATTTTAAAAAAGGGAGGAAGAATGCTATTCAGAACTACAATCTAAAAATAGAAATCAAACCCTTGTAAGGGTGGTAATATTGCATTTTTAAATAAAAGTGACTATAGAGCGATGGTTGAGAGAATATTTTTTAAAAGAAACATTGAGAGGCTTCCAAAAGCCCCAACCAATGATATTAAAGGGGAATTAAAAAGGTTTTTGGTTTTGGGGAATTGGAAAAAATTTAAATTTTAGGGAGGAGAAAAATTTATGCTAAATTGAACCTATTTGTCCCTTTTATGCATTACCAAAAGTGCATAAGAGGGTTTGCCAATCCCGGGGAAGCCCGTATCTCGGGTAAAAAAATTTAAACAAAAGGCCCCCCAATATGTTGATCGTATACTGTGCCTTTTGTCACGGGCCCTTCCTTTTTTCTTAAAGATCAAAGGACATGTGATGAGAATTAACGTCTAGTGGTGAGTGAGAGTACACTTCTTGCAAGTTTAGACGTAGAACCCCTATACAGAAAACATCAACAGCCGGGGGCCTGAAACAATCAATTTTTTTAACAAAGAGGTCCCAAAATTTACAAAAACCAATGATTTGTTTTACAGTATTGGATTTTTTTTTGACAATAACTATTTTTTTTTTGATGGCCTTTTTTAAACCAGATTAAAAGGCGCCGCCAGGGAAAATGCTGTGCCCAATTTTTGTATCTATTTTTGGGTTTGGTGGGAGGGCTTTTGTTTTTTTTAAACCCCTTTTGAAAAACACAATCGGATTTTTTTTTGGGGGGGCGTTTTATTGGTATTCTGATTTTTTGGGATGGAGTGAAAAAATTCATGGTTTTGTATCTGTTTAAGATAAAAAAATTGGGATAAAATTTCACTTTAAAATTCATGGGAAAAAATTAAAATTTTTTTGGATCTTAAAATTTTATGTTGGATGAAAAAAACAGAATTCAGACAAGTATTTGGGAAAAAAAAGGCCCCAATTTTTTGTTAAATTTCTTAGTTGGCATCCCCTTCACAAAAAAAAGGGGTTTCCCCCAAGGCCATTTCTTGGGCTCGTAGAATTTTTTCTAAATTTGGGGATTTCAATGAAAAATGTAAAAGTTAAAGCACGTTTTCAGGCAAGGGGTTATCCTAAAAAAAGTTGAGGGAAGGTTTTTTAAAAAAAGGGTTTCCCCCGGACAAGGCATTTATTAATCGTAAAAAAAAGAAAAAAAAAACGTTTTTAATCGTTGTATGGGTACCTTTGAGATAGAGCAAAAGAAATGAGAGTATATTAGAAGACTTTTGGGCACATTCGAAGGCGGAACCCCAGTTTTTGAGGTGATTTCTATATCCCCTATTCACTTTATAAAAGGGAAAATTTTATATGAATTTGTAAAGCCCATTTTGGGGGATGCAAAAAACTGGTTGCAGTCTCCGGGGTAGGCCATACCCCTGCGGCAACTGTTAATTCTGTCCTTTATTGGAAAAAAAAGATTTTGTTAACCCCCATTGATAAGAGAAGATTGAGAAAAAGACAATTATCAATTGAAAAAACCAGGGGGGTGGTTTAGGGGGCCTATGTGTACCTCCCCAAGATCTTTTGGGGGAAAAACCAACGGAGTTTCTTTCGTGGGGTCCAAAAACACTGATTTATTTTAAAAAATAAGGGACACTCCCCAGAAAGACACTTTTTGGGAAGTACATAATGGCGAATAGAGGTGCAAAAATTTTGGGGCAATTTTGAAAAAGCTAGGGGAAAAAAAAGGGCATTTGGTTTAGTTTTTGTTGCGGAAGAGGAAATGGATACACGACTCAATTTACATTGAAACTAAAGGCCAAATAAGGCTTTTCATTTTCGGCATTTTTTGATTTTGCTGTTTCCCCCTATATAAATGTTTTAAAGAAACATGTTAATTATTAAGACGGTCAAGTGGTGTACCGTTAATATTTGACTAGGAAGCATCAGATTCATATATGTTTTTTTTTTTGTTTTTTTTTCCCCCTACTTCCTTCCCCCGCCCCCCTTCCCCCTCTCCCTTCCCCTTTTGCCTCTACGTTTTTTCATTGTCCCTGGGTCCTTAATGATGAAGATATTCATCACGTGGGCCCACGGTTTCTTTTTTAACTTTGGGGGAGTTTGTGTATTGCTTTTCCCGGGGGATGTTCATGTGTGTATTATTGTGGGGGTTTGTTTTTTCCTTTTGCGGCGCTGGGCTGGTGGGGGCGGATGCAGCTGGATGCGGGGGCGTTTTTTGGGGTGCGGATTCTTGCGTGCTCCCGTTGTGGCGTGGTGGATTGGGTGGCTGGCTGTGGGCCGTGGGGGAGGATCTTCGGGGGGGAGCTTGTGGGGGGCGGATGTGGGGGGAGGGACGGGGGGCTGCCCTAAGCCTACGTATTATTAAAATGATATGAATTTAATGTGAAAGGAAGTGTTTATGAATAATTTTTTGAGACAAACTAACAAAACAGGGAACATGTATTTAATGGGCCTGAGCTCTTTGGAATGAATTTGCAAAAACATAATTGGGGAAAAAGCTTTATGGGAAGATATATGACAGTGGTTATTGTAAAAGGGAGTCATTTCCCCAAAGAATATCATATTAATTTTGAAAAAAGGGGCAAAGGGAATTGAAAAAAGTGGCAGTGTGCTGTGTAATGTGTACCTAGTCTGCTTTTGTTTTATTCTAGGGGGGACCAGTTGCAATAATATAGAGAAGTGAATGGGAAGCCCATCACAGTCAGGGGTGAGTGTTTGTTGGTGCGTGAATTTTGGGACGGCAATACGGGAAAGTGGGGCGCAACCCGTTATGGAAAATGGGAATTTACTGAAGGTTGTTTCTCTGAAGCTGGTGGCGCTTTAGAAAGGGCATTTATGAGTGTGCGCCGGGAAGGGGGGGTGGGCTTTATGTGGATTCTTGATGGTAATTGGGGGCACCCGAAAGGGGTTTACCTAACATGATAAAAAGGAAAAAGAGCTAGACCACATGTGTTGGCCCCTAAGCCTTTTAAAGCCAGGTTGCTGGCGAAACAGTCGGGGAGGTCGGCTGCGTTTTAAATTGTGATCTCTCACCTTGTTACAAGGTCACCCCTTTCAGAGGGGGTCACAAGGGGGGCCTTATTTTTTCTGTGTTTGGATTAGGGGACGACTGCCCCAAGGTTGACTTGGGATCCCTTACTGAAAAAAAACTGTACTTTCTATAGATATAAGGCTCTTGAAAAAGGTGGTGTTCCACAGACTTGATGAAAGAAAAGGGGTTTTTTCCCCTTTCGAAACAAAAAAAGGGGTTAAATAGAGGATAGGATCGGTTTTTTTAAAAAGTGTGAAAAAGGGGTTAAAGTTGTATTTTTAAAAAAAAGTTACGTTTTTGTTTTAATAGTAGAGAATTAAGAGTTTAATTTCCCATGGCAAATAGTAAATATAGTGATCAAAAGTCATTTTGTTCTCTTGTGAGATTCCCAATTTTTTGGGATTTTGTAAAACTATTGTGGGGCTTGACATTAGCATTAAGTCCCAAAAAAGATTCAAAGGTTATAGCCTGCAATGTGCCAAGACGAAGCAATCTTTCCTTTTTAACTGCCAGATTCTGTTTTGGAGACCTCTCTCCGTGACTGTAGGGCAAAGACAAATACTATCACCATGCCTCATTTTGTCACCCCATAAATATACTTGGGAACCATAAAAAGCAAAGTTCAGCCCTGTTGGATCCCCGGGGAGGGGGAAATTTTATGGATTCAGTTTGCACTTTTCAATAACATTGCCCAAAAACAAAAATCCACACCCCAAATTTATAGGAAAATGTTGTGGATACCTTTATTTTGGACCCGTAACTCATGAGACAAATGAATTTGGGAAACCCTATTGAACCAATCATCATGAAATTTTAAAATTTTCATTCATTTCCCCTTTCCCAAATTCCAGAATTTTGGGGTTCCATGATTTTTTTATCCATAACCCCTTTTATCAATGGGGAATCAAAACGTTACCTTCCCTTCTGGGTACTTTAAGAACAATTGTCATCCAAAGTCATCTGTCAAGAAACAAATACAAATTTCCAAGATTTCTCAGCAGATTTGTGATAATTTACCCCCTCAGTATCAACAGTTCAGCGACGTCTGTAGTAAAAAGAAAGCTGATCAATTACCTCCTCATCGTCCTTATGATTGTCCCATCGAGTTGCTTCCTGGTGCCACCATTCCTTTTGGGTGAATTTACAACCTCTCGGAACCGGAATTAAAAGTACTCAGGGAATACTTAGATGAGAATTTAAAAAAAGGCTTCATTCGACCTTCGTCATCCCCAGCTGGAGCACCCTTGTTCTTTGTAGAAAAGAAAGACTCAACCCTGCGGCCATGTATTGACTACAGAGAACTAAATAAAATTACTATTAAAAATCGTTATCCTCTTCCCTTAATTCCCGAGTTGCTGGAAAGACTCCGTTCTGCCAAGATTTTTACCAAACTGGATTTAAGAGGGGCCTACAATCTCATACGCATTCGTCCAGGAGATGAGTGGAAGACTGCCTTTAGAACCAGATATGGACATTTTGAATACCTAGTTATGTCATTCGGCCTTTGTAATGCTCCTGCAACTTTCCAGCATTTCATTAATGATGTTTTTCGAGACTTCCTAGATCAATTTGTGGTGGTGTACCTCGATGACATTCTTATATTTTCAGACACCTTGGAGGAACATTGCAGACATGTTCAATCAGTCCTGGAATGACTACAGGATAATAATGTTTATATCAAACTGGAAAAATGTGAATTTGAACAAACTAAAATTCAATTTCTTGGATATATCATCTCCCCAGAAGGATCCTAGTAAAATCAAAGCTGTGGTGGAATGGCCCACTCCAAGAAATTTGAAAGATGTTCAGCGATTTATTGGGTTTGCAAATTTTTACAGGAGATTCATAAAAGACTTTTCCAAGATCATCTTGCCAATCACCTTGCTCACAAAGAAAACAAAGGCGTTCTCTTGGTCTCCAGAAGCACAGGTAGCCTTCAAGAAATTAAAGACTTACTTTACTTCCGCGCCCATACTTGTCCATCCAAATCCTGAGTTACCTTTCATTGTTGAGGTAGACGCCTCAGACTCTGCTGTGGGAGCGGTCCTGTCTCAACGAGTTGGAGACAATATGCAACTTCATCCATGTGCATTTCTTTCTCATACCATGTCATCTGCAGAAAGAAACTATTTCCAATATTCCTATATACCTTTATGTCTCATTTAGTTTTTAGTGTGCCACTGTTATTTGTATTAGCTGTATGCTATTGCCTTTCAGTGTGCACCTATGCTTGCGTTTTTCAAAGTATATTTTGGATGTGCACAGCCTTATTACGTTTTGCAGAAAGAAACTATGACATTGGGAATAAAGAACTGTTAGCCATTAAAGTTGCCTTCTCTGAATGGAGACATCTTTTGGAAGGAGCCAATCATCCCATAACTGTACTTAATGACCACAAAAATTTAGAGTTCACCCGCACAGCTAAGAGATTATCGGCAAGAGGCATGGTGTGCCTTATTTTTCTCCAGATTTAATTTCATTATTTCTTATCGACCAGGTTCAAGAAATGGCAAGGCTGATGCTTTGTCCAGGATTCTTGCTGAACCACAGGAGAGGTCTAAAACGGAGTCCACTATTTTGTCATCTAAAAATTTTGTAGGAATACTTGACTCCAAAGAACTTTCAACAAGGCTCAGAGATGGATACCAAAATGACCCTTTCCTTAATCATCCTTCTAAAGATGTGGATCTTTTTTTTCAAAGAAGGGTTTTGGAGGCAGGAACACAGGTTATATGTACCTGAAGCTGCTCGACTTGAAGTCCTCAAATTAGTCCATGATTCGAAACTTGCAGGTCATCTTGGAGTCTCGAAAACTTATGAACTACTGCTTCATTCATTTTGGTGGCCTAATTGTAAGAAAGACATTAAAAAGTATGTCTACTCTTGCTTAACATGTGCATGAAAAAAGGTACCACGATCCTCTCCTCTAGGTTTTCTTCAACCGCTTCCAGTTCCATCCAGACCCTGGGGATCAATTTCTATGGATTTCATTGTGGATCTGCCCCCACCTAAGGAAATGACTACCATCCTTGTTGTCGTGGACCGTCTTACTAAAATGGCCCATTTCATACCTACTAGTGGAATCCCTACTGCTGAAAAAACTGCAGAATTGATGGTCAAGGAAATATTTAGGCTGCATGGAATTCCTGACAATGTAGTTTCAGATAGAGGTGTACAATTCACATCACGATTTTGGAAAAACTTCTGCACAGCCTTATGAGTCACTGTAAATCTCTCCACTCCTTTTCATCCCCAATCCAATGGCCAAACTGAAAGGACTAATCAAACTCTGGAACAATACCTGCGTTGTTTTATTTCCTATCTCCAGGATGACTGGGAGGACTATTTACCAACTACAGAGTTTGCCTACAACAACTTCAAACATAACTCTACATCACAAAGCCCGTTTTATGCTAACTTTGGGTTATATCTAGAGATGGGCGAATTTCTCAAAAATTCGGTTCGGTCACTTCGCCGAATTTCCCGACAAAAATAAATTCGGTCCGAATTACTTTGGGACGAATTGCGTTAAAAAAACAGCTATTTCCAGGCTGCACAGAGCCTGCAGTGTGCTGTAGAATGTTGTGCCACGCTTAAATATCCAGAGGGAGCTTGGTTTGGTCTTCATACAATGTTGTGTTTTAGTATGACACGCAGATGACTGCCGCTGCTCTTAGAATCGCTTCACTATAAAATTCCCTGGGCACTTAAGAGGGCAAAACTGACCAAAAAACTCAAGGGGGAATGCAGCCTGATAAAGTCATGGCAGCGAAAGCTGGAAAAAAACAAGTAAAGGGCTCAGGTGGCAAACATTATGCGGTGTGGAGGTTGACGGCAGCAGCCACAGCAAAAGAGGTCAACAGTGGCACAATGACTTTGGAGGTGGCAAAAACGGAATGGGCCACGAGGGGCACATGACACGGGTGTGGAGGTCAGGGGCAGCAGCAGCATGGGTCAGACAGGGGCCAAAAAGACTTTCTGGAGGTGGAAAAAAACTGGAGTAGGCCCACAGGGGGGAAAGACCAGAGTGTGGGGGTCACGCGCAGCCATGGGTCAGACAGGGGCAAAATGACTTTTGGGGGGCAAAAACTGGGGGTAGGCCACAAGTGGCAAAATGACAGAGAGGGGAGGTACGGGGGCAGCAGATGGGTCAGACATGGCACAATACATTCTGGAGGGGGGCAAAAAATTGGATGCTGACTATTCGGCTGTCATCCCCAGGCAATCAGATGTGTGGGCCATCTCACAAGGGGATCGGGGGGTTCCCTGCCTCCTTCCATGTATACTCCACGGTGCTTGCGGGTCATCGCCTCTCTTCCTCATCTCTATCTCCCTCCTCCAGCTGCTCCTGTTTCCTCCTCTCTTTCCCCGGGGTAGAAAATCACTATTTCACCAGAAATGCTTCTGCTCCATGCCCTTCCCCCTCCTCCCCCATTTTGTCCCCCCATGTAGTCGCCACATCCCGTCCCCCTGCCAGACAGATTTTTCAGATTGTTCCAGGGGATGAAACGTGGAATAACGTTTTTCCCCTGTCCTGGCGAACTGACAAATAACGTGGCCTCCTCGAAAAGGCCTCAACAAACGGCAGGTGTAACGCATGAGCCCCTGGCGACATCAAAGTTCACAGGGGGGGACCCTGTCCCCCTGGATCATCAAAAAATTGTTTTTAAGGCCTTTCTCTTTCATAAGTCGGTCCAAAATGTGCAGGGTGGAATTCCCCAAAGGGGGGAAACCCGCATTTAGGTGTGTTGGGGGGGCCCTTCTGCCCCGCAACTCGAGGGGGTGTTCTGGCTTTGTAGCAAGGATGAAGTCAGCAAGTTTCCCGGCCAATTTTAGAAACTTCTGAAGTCCTTGGAAAATTCACAAACCTTTTCAAAACCCCATTGAAAACATGCCCTGCGGGCGCATGGGCACCCTTCGATGCAGGCGGACATCATGTTCCTCCCATTTTCCGTCACCATGGTTCCAAATTTTTGTTGGCGCAGAAAGCCACCATCGATTTTTTGCATGAGGGAGCAGTTCCTCCCCCGTGTGGAATTCGTTCGCCGAGCAAGCCCAAAGTAGAATGCGTGACACCGCTGTGCCCTAACATAGGTATGATGGGAAAGTACTTGTGGAGGTTGAGATGGTGGTGGTGGGGGGGGAGGGGACATTGCCGCAGGAGCCCCAGTTTGAAATGTGGAGGGGGAAAAGCGGCGTCTCCTGTCCCAAATTGTTGGTGTGCTGGGCAGGGGAACAATTCACCCAGTGGGCCTAAAGGCATGTTTGCTGCCGTGCACCTTGGAACAAAACCCATAAGCTCAAGGACTGGCCCACTTTTGTATACATGTTTTTTGAAGTGTGGGGACTGCCTTTTTGGAAAAGAAATTACGGCGTGGAACTCTCCATCTCGGCTCGCACAAGCCATGAGTATCTCCATGAATGATGCAGTCCACCATTTGTGAAAGGGAGTGGACTTGCAATTACCAACAACTTGGACAGAGCATGGTCAGCTTCGGCACCTTAGGATGTTTGGATGCATACTGTTGCTCTTTGCAATCGCCTCGCTGAATGACTGCTGGCACCATGAGTAGCGAGGAGCAGGAGCATCTGGACTGGGAGATATGTCAAAAGAGAAACAGCTCCTTCTGTCAGAGGTGTTGAGCCTTGACTGGCTGCAATGGCAAGCGTGCCACTGGCGGCTGCTGCTGCTGTTGCTGCGGCGGCAGGATGGACCACCACAACAGAGCCACGTGTATTCTCCCCAGCCACCGTATGTGACGCTGCATGTGTTTGACGCAGGGCCATGGTGCCAACGTAGCTTCCCTACCCACAGCTTCACTTTCATGCCCACATATTCTACATATACCCTATTCCCCTGGATCCCGGGACTCCTCCGGTGTCTTAACAAACAATTAACTGCCACACCACCGCCGAGTATCTATTTTAACCCGCCAACGGCTCCAGCACTGAGTGACTACTACCGCCGCTGCCCTCGCTGAGGCCCCTGTGCCGCTAGTTTCATTTGGACCTGCAAGCGGGTTTTTTAACCCCGTGGCCGCGTTGGTCCCCCGCCCGTCACACTGTGCCGCTACCCCTGCTGACTCCATGGCCACACAACCCACTTGCTGGCTTCGCCGCTGCCTGACCGGCAAAGCTGACGCCCTCTTCTCCTTGACGATGTTGAACGCCCTTTCTTACCCTGCTCCCAAGTTGTGGTCGGAACATCATCATCTATTTGTTTTCATCGTCACTGCTATCCCTCATCACCGGTCTTGGTTATGATCGGCTTACCCCTCACAACATGGACCATCCCAATGCACTCTCACATTATACTTTCCGCCTACTCAAGAATCAGGGGATATTGGCCCCATTTCATCACTGCCCAGTAGCATCTGACTGCCTCCTCAAATTGTTCAACCTCGCTATAACAGTGGCGCTGATCCCAGAACCACACATATAGATTCTCTGGCTGAGGGAACTGGATGTGACATGAGGTCGGGTTGAGGACAGGTGAGGGCCGCTGACCCTCCCTCGGCCCGCCCCCCCGCAGTGCCCCCACCCCGTGCGCTCCTCGCCTCCTCCCCCCCCCCCCACCCGTCCACCCCCCCCCCCCCCACCCCCCCCATCCCTGCAACAGTGCCGGGCTCCCGGGCATGCCAACTAAGGTTGTGTCTGATGATACCCACCGACTCTGCTGGGGTTGTCAGATGTCATCTGGAGAAGTGGATAGACCTAGTCAACCAAGCAAGAACCCTTGGGTTGCTAGATCAGCACACGGCTGCTAGATGACACGGCAGTTGTGCCCTCACCGAGTGAACCCTGCAGCAAAGCGTCCCCTTCTGTGCTGCGACCTGGGCTTCTCCAGGAATGGTTGTGCCACTTGCCATTTGCGGGTGAAGAGCCTGCCACCTCTCTGTCTGACATATCTGTTTGTTCTAAAATGTACAGACACTGTTGATGAGATATCTGTGATATGAAAATATAATAAAAAACCTGTATTTGACTCCAAATGAACCCCACTTAACAAGCTTGGGTAACCCTCCATTCGATATAAATTGTGCTCCACAAAATGGGCAGAAAAATTGACTTTATGTACCGGGTTCTAAAAACTCTGTGTATTTTACTGAATATAAAAGGCACATAAACAGGCTTAATTAACCTTCGGATATGAAAAAAAAAATTTATGCTACAGAATTCTTCTGTGCGGTGAAAAACAATGTTTTCTTTTACTGAGTACAATTGCAGAAAAATACTTATTTAACCCTTTGAAGTAAATTTAGCAAAAGAATTGAGCAGGACCAAAAACTACCAGCTTTTGTAAGCGTGTTACAATCCGTTTATTTACGGACCACAGCAAGAGAAAAACTTGTAGTTAGTCTTCGGTGTGAATTAATGCTACATTAAAAATGTATTTTGGCGGTGAAATAAACGGTTTGTCTTTTAATCACCACGAGCAGCAAGAACAACGCTTAATTTGAACCCCTGGATGTAAATTGCGCAAAAGAATTGAACAGCCACAAACTACCAAGATCCATCAAAACTTTGTAGCGTGTGTTACATGTCGTGTATTTTTACTCCACACAACAAAGGAAAACATGGTAAATTATCTTCGATTGTGAATAGATGCTACAGAAAAATGTATTTTTGGCATAAAATAAACGGTATCTTTTATTCCACCACAGCAGCAGAACATCGCTGAATTAATTACCCCCTGATGTAAAAATACGCAAAAGAATGAGCAACCAAAAACTATACGAGCTTTTGTAGCGTGTTTACAATGGGCGTTAATTTTACCTACACAACAAGAGGAAACTTTGTAATTAACCTTTCCGCATTTGTGACTATAGCTGGCAGGAAAAATATATTTTATGGCAGGAAATAAACGGTTTCTTTTAATTCACCACAGCAGCAGAACAACCTTAAATTAACCCCTGGGATGTAAATTACGCAAAATAATTGAGCAACAAAAACTACGAGCATTTGTAGCGTTTTACAATGGCGTGTATTTTTTAACGCTACACAACAAGAGGAAAACTTGTAATTAACCTTCGCATGAAAATATGGCTGCATGAAAACTATATTTTTTGCAGTGAAATAAACGGTTCTTTTAGTCACCACACAGCAGAACAACCTTAATTAACCCTGGATGAAAAATTCCAAAAAAATTGAGCACCAAAAACAAAGAGCTTTTAGCGTTTAAAATGGCTGATTTTACGCTACACAACAAGAGGAAAACTTGAAATTAACTTCGCTTGTGAATTATGCTCAAAAAAAGTATTTTTTCTGGAAATAAACGGTTTTTTTAGTCACCCCCAGCAGAGAAAAGGGGAATTAACCCTGGATGAAAATTTTCGCAAAAAAATTTGGGCACCAAAAATGAAGTGGTATTTGTATTGTAAAAAAAACTTTTCTTTAAATAATAAAACAGGACAGGTTAGATCACCTTGGATTTTTCAATGTGCTGTGGCAGATAGCTTTAAAAATGAAGATGCAGCTGCATGGACCACACGGGACTTCGACCAATCCCCCCACAAAATCAAAATAGAACTTTAAGAGAAGCTCTCTGAGACAAGCGGCACCCCCAAAAAATCGCTGAAAAAAAAAAATAGTTTTTATATCAGCTATCAAAGCAGCCCGGCAAGCCCTTTCCTCTCAGACAGTGAGAGCGGTATGAGCCCCCAGCCCCCGCCCGGTTATATAGTGCGGGTGATCACAGAACCGCCGGTCCTGGTTCATTCGCACATGCATCGGCTATCCCCTTTCTTCCCCCAGAGTTCTTTGCCCAATGTAACGCCAGTGCTCCACCATTTTATCAAAAAAGCCATTTTCGCCCGGGCGAAGTACCCCAAAAGTTAGACTCTTCCGAACCAAGTTTTCCTAAAAATCTAAAGAATTCCACCGTTAGAATCAATTTGCCCCTTTAGTTACATCCAGTTTTTTATTCCTAATCACCAATAAGTACGCCTATTCCTGCTGTTTCCCACAGATTTAAATAAATTTTAAAGAAATCAGGGAAAAAATAAAAGAGATCTTACAGGAAGCTCAAGAAGAATATAAAAAATCAGCAGATAAACATCGCAAAGCTTCCCCCAACTTTAAAGTTGGTGATAAGGTTTGGCTTTCTACTAAAAATCTAAAAACTCATGTTCCATCTTCAAAATTGGGTCAGAAATTCATAGGACCTTTCCAGATTTTGGCACAAATTAACCAAGTGGCTTTCCGCTTAAAACTTCCTAACAAACTGAAAATCCATCCAGTGTTCCATGTGTCATTGCTCAAGCCATTCAACGAAAATCCTTTTTCAGGAAGAAATCAGCCACCTCCTGCACCAGTTAAAATCCAAGGGCAGGAAGAATACATGGTCGAAAAAATTTTGGACTCTAGAATTTTCAGAGGATAATTGCAATATCTTGTGCAATGGAAGGGCTATGGACCAGAAGAAAATTCATGGGATCCGGAAAATAATGTTCATGCTCCTAGGCTTACAAGTGCATTTCATCCAGGAAAACCATCCTCTGAAATGTCCAGAGGCCATCCTGAAAGGAGGGGACTAATGTCAGGATTTGAACTCCGGAACCCTTGCATCCCAGGCCTTATCTCTGCTCACTGAGCTAGTTGGTCCTTTAGACAGCTCCAGTACTGAATCTTGTTAGTCCTTGTTTTCCCAGCCTTGCCCTGTGACATCATGTTGCTCCACCCCTGGACTTCCTATTTAAGCCCAGCCTTGAACTTCCTCCATGTGAGGTTATTGTGCTTTGCTATAATCTTGCTCCTGTCCAGTTTGCTGTCTACCGTTTATGCTATTGTGCTTCGACCTTCGCTTTCCTTGCCGACATGCCCCATAAGTCTCCGTTTGTAACTAGGGGACAGATGTAAGTTGGAACGGTGTAAGTCGGGGACTGCCTGTATTGATGTATTTACACTCTATTGCTGCACTTAGCACAAATAGCAGGATATTAAAGTAAAGGAAATATTCCAGAGCCTCTGCTGTGTGCTATGAATGTTTGGTATTTGGAAAATTAAAAGCCGTGTATTATAGGTATCACCCGAGGGAATGTTTTGCCCATGGATTGTGATTATTTGCATCATCACTTAATAGTAACTTAGTGCGCTGTAAATCAGTATTTTACTCTTTTATAACATACAGTGACTGCGCGAAGGAGAAGAGGTCTATTCATTTCTCTCTGCGCCTGTTCGGGTGACATTTAATCTGGTTGAAATGCTGTTTTAAGTCGCTTATAAATACAAAACACCTTTTCAATGTCACATTCATGAAATGTTTTCTTTGTGATGCAGACAAGGGATTTGGGACCCCGGAATTTGTGACAATGTAGAAATAAGCTAATCTTTACATACTCATTAATGTATGTTCATTCCGGGGCTCGGAGATGATTTAGCCGCACTATTCAAAGACAGGAAACATAGATTATGCCGCATATGTTTGTGCATGTTATTTAAAATAAGCGCCGTTTGTCAACGGTCTCCGAGGAAAAATCCTAGATTAACGTACAACTGGAATTAGCTGCTCATCTCCCAGAGGAGGATTAAATATTAACAGACCGGTATTTTATTTTAACATGTAATTTGTATGCTGTATATTGATTTGGGGTGAAGAACGCGAAGAAATCCGATGTAACAGAGTATGTTATGTGGTTAAAGGGGTTGTAAACATTATAAGGGCTTTATAATGTTTTTACTTATTATGTAACTTATAGGAAATCAAACAATTTTCTAATTTATTTGTATTAAAAATCTTGCTCCTGTATCTATTTTATAGCAGTGCGGTATACCCTTATCTATAGAAAAAAAAATGTTATAACCCACATTCATGTCTATTGTAAAAGCTTCCATAGACTGACTGAATGGACAAAACAGTCATGTGATCCCTGCTATCCAGGTAAAAGTAGTCTATGGAGGAGCAGAACTTCTCCAGTATTACTACCTCCAGAAGTGTCTTATCATGTGACCACCATACAGGTTATGTGACCCTGGTATCCAGGTAACAGTAGTGTATGGAGGAGCTGAACTTCTCCAGTATTACTACCTCCAGCAGCGTCTTATCATGTGACCACCATACAGGTCATGTGACCCCTGATATCCAGATGACAGTAGTGTATGGAGGAGCAGAACTTCTCCAATATTACTACCTCCGGCAGTGTCTTACCATGTGACCACCACACAGGTCATGTGACCCTGGTATCCAGGTAACTGTAGTGTATGGAGGAGCAGAACTTTTCCAGTATTACTACCTCCAGCAGCCTCTTATCATGTGATCATCACATAGGTCATGTGACCCTTGATATCCAGATGACAGTAGTGTATGGAGGACCAGAACTTCTCCCATATTACCAGCTTCAGCAGTTTCTAATCATGTGACCACCGCACAGGTCATGTAACCCTGGTATCCAGGTAAAAGTAGTTGATGGAGGAGCAGGACTTCTCCAGTATTACTAACTCCAGCAGTGTCTTATCATGTGACCACCACACAGGTCATATAACCCTGGTATCCAGGTAACAGTAGTGTATGGAGGGGCAGAACTTCTCCAGTATTACTACCTCCAGCAGCGTCTTATCATGTGACCACCACACAGGTCATCCTACCCTGGTATCCAGGTAACAGTAGTGTATGAAGGAGCAGAACTTCTCCACTATTACTGCCTCCAGAAGTGTCTTATAATGTGACCACCACACAGGTCATATAACCCTGGTATTCAGGTAACAGTAGAGGATCAGAACTTCTCCAGTATTACTATCTCCAGCAGAGTCTTATTATGTGACCACACACAGGTTATGTGACCCTGGTACCCAAGTAACAGTAGTGTATGGAGGATATATTGGGATATCCTCCACTGGAAGCAGTGTTTTTAAGGAACAACCCTGTCATGCATACAGTATCTAATGCAAAATACCACAATGTTTTATTCTGCAGGATTCATATGGAAAAATGTCTGCATATTAAAATCAGAGACATAGGGATGTACAATAGAACCCTCTTTTTCTCAATATAAAGATTAGCTTTTTAATTAAAGACTTTTTCTAAATACATTGGTCAATAGATTTTACTTTAGTCATGAGAAAAGATAGATTTTATCTCCCTGAGGGGCACCAGAGTTTCTATGGTTACCTGACCATAACTTTGTTATCTGATTAGAGGAGAGAGCAGAAAGCAGGGAGTGACTATGAATAGACAAAGCTTTAGGTTATACAGTGAAGGAAATAATTATTTGATCCCTTGCTGATTTTGTAAGTTTGCCCACTGACAAAGACATGAACATTTTATAATTTTGGGGGGGGGGGTTGGAAAAAATTGAGAGGTAAAATATCTAAAATAAAATCCAGAAAATCACTTTGGTAAAATTTTATAAAATTTATTTGCATTTTGGGGGAGAAAAATAAGTTTTTGCCCCCCTAACAACCAATTAAAGATTTTGGGGCCCCTACAGACCAGTTAGACGCTCCTTATCAACTCATTACCTGCATTACAGACGGGTTTTTCATATTTATTTTCATCTTTATAAAAAACCTGCCCCAACAGATCAATTAATCGGGTCGGGACTCAAAACCTTACAAAAGGGGCAAGACCAAAGGGGTTTTTCTAAGGATGTCGGGGACAAGATCAGAGACCTGCAAAAAAGTTTGGAATTGTCTAAAAAACCCTAAGAAAGAAGCTGGGTGAGAAGGAGACAATTGGTGCAATAGTGGGAAAATGGAAAAAATAAAAAATAAACTGTCAATGGGCCCATCGACTGGCACCATGAAAAATCTCCCCTCGGGGGGAAATCCCTTGATCATGAGGAAGGTGAGAGTCACCCTAAAACACACAGGGGGAACTTGTTTTAGTTCTCAAGGCAGCGGGGGCCCCACAGTCACCAAGAAAACCTTTGGTTTTCCACATTTTTTATTATTTAAAAATTTTTTTTTAATATATAAAAATATAAATATATTTATTTATATTTTTTTTATATATAATATATTTATAAAAAAATATATATATATATAAAAATATATAAATATACATTTAAAATTATATATATATATAAAATATATTATATATATATTTTAAATTTGACCCTTTTTTAAAATTAAACACGGGTTAGTTTATATCATTTTTTAGGGGGGGTGTTATTTGGGGGGAAGAATTTGTATTTTTTTCCCTTTAGGGAAAAAAAGTTTTTTTAAACATGGTCCCAGCTGTATTTCGGGGAATTTGTCAGTCTTTTAAACCATTTGTGGCCCCATGATTGTGCCACTTAAAATGTGCCACTTTAAATGCTGACACCATTTTTTTTAAACAATGTGCTCTTTTTTTAAAAATTGGGCTTTATAAACCATTTTCATACATACTGTCACTTTGACACCCCTCTACCAAAATTTTAGAACTAACCGGGGCCATTTTTCACAATTGTCACCTTAGATGTTTCATGAAAATTAAGCATGATCATTGTACTGTCAGGAGATTTGTGGCTGATTCTGAACACAGACTGATTTTTGCAGGTAAAGGCAGAATGAGAAAGGTTTCTGCCTGACAAATTTTTTGATTAAAAAAAAGATTTCTTTTCCAAAAAACCCTTACAAGGGAGGGAAAAAAGGTATTTTAAGCTGGGTGGTTGTTTTCCCAAGGGGCCCCGAACCTAAGGTATAGGATTTATTAGAGGGTGCGTTTTTCCTTAAACCTACTATTTGACCACCCCTAACCAGGGCTGACAAGCAGAAAAAGGTTGCCGTGGGGGCCCACATCCCGGGCACGTTACTGATAAGGTGGGGAAAAAAGTAGGTAGTCGAGTTTGGGTGGGGTACCCCGAGGGTTGGGTAAAATGGGCACCCGTCCCAACAAAGCTGCAACATCAGAAAGGGGGTGGGGGGAGTTCATGTTTTGAAGGGGAATGAGAGAAAATATTTCCCGCCCCTCGTTTCTCCGGGGTTTCATATTGATATATCAAAGCACTTTTTTTGAAGAATGAAAAAAAATTTAAAAAAAGAATAAAAAAACTGGAAAGCTAAGACATTTACGCTTTTTGAGTTGTTGCATTATCCCTTAAATTGTAAAAAAACGCCCTCTTTGAGGTTCCTAAACATGTGAACATGACCTCTGCAAAGTCTATAGATTCTCTGGCTGATCACTTTCTTCCATGGTACAAAAAGCAAAAAGGGATGCCTTCCCCTAGAAAAACACTTTTATTTCGGGCATGCCCTTTTTGTCATTTTTTGCAAAAAAACCTCGGAGCCCTTAGCAGACCTCAAAACCCCAATTTAGAACCCTTTTGGGGTAAACCTAAATCAAAGAACTATTTAGGGTGGGGGCAAATTCTCACCAAAAAGGAAACTCTGGGAGGTATTCTGACATCCCCGAAAAGAAATGCAAGCAGAAAAATCTCAAAGAAAATTCAATGGAAGAAGAATTGGGAAAAGTCACAAGAGAAGGGCTCCTATGTTGTCATCGAACTTGGCCTGTTATTAAAATTTTTATTGACATTGCTTTTAATTTCAGTAAGTGTGACCTCATAATACTGCAAATTCCCCCAAAAAACATTTTTTTAGTTTTTTCACCAAACTATAAAATATTCTGCAAACTTTTGGTTTTGCAAAAAAATTTGGGGGAAAAGAGCATTGGAGTCTTTTCAAATGTGGGGTTTTTTTTTTTTTATTATTAATTTGGGGAAATTTGTCCAATTTAAAATTTTTGTATCCCTTTTAAAAAAGGGGATGTTTTACATTGTTCTGGGCTGTCATTTGCATTGCCAAAAATTTGGGGCAATGAGAATTTTAAAAAAACTATTTGGGATAATTAAATTTAGAATACAGTGCTGAATCAGAGTTTGAGATGAGCATACCTCTGTACTGTAGACATCAGTAAAAAAATGATTTTTAAACATAGAATTTAAAGGGCCTTTTAAGAAATTTTCATTTCCTGCCTCCCTCCCCCAAATTTATGCCACAAGACTATGCTGTTAGAAACTTTTACCCCTTAAATTTTAAAACCCGGGCCCAGTTGGTTTGTGAGCAAGTTTGACTAAATTTGGGGGGTCAAACCCAGGGCCCTGAAGCAGGCTTTTTTTAAACCTATCCTTTCTTCTCCATCTTGCCTGTGATTCTTCCTGTTTCCTGGCTCCTTTACCTGCATTTTCTTTTCATATTGCTTACTCTGATTTTTGGACTCCGGCTAAGTTATATGTTTATACTCTTCTTCACGATTTAATACTGTGGTCCCTCCCCGGCTCTGAATTTTGGCCTAATGACCCCCCCTTCTTGCTTTTGTGTTTGTCTTGTTTCCCCTTTGCCTGTTTGTTTTATCCTCTTTGGGCCTATGTTTTTTTTTGGTTTTTTTTTTAATACTAGTAGAGTGCTGTGATAATTTGGGGGGTACTAGTATGGGTTTCTTTTTCCCCCCAGTGTTTCACCCATGCTCCTTTTTTTTTATTTTTTTTTTTTTGGGATTGCCGGGAAACCCCTTTGGGGGGTGGCTTTTCCCCTCTTTTGGGTTTCCCTTTTTCCCCCTCCCCCCCCCACCTTTAAAAGGGTTTTTTTAAAGAATTTAGGGTAATTGTAACTGGGGGTCCCACTTTCCTAGAGGGGGGAGGTTGAAAAAGGGACCCAAAAGGTAAATTTAGAGGAGGTTCCCATCCCGTTTTGAAGGGCGCCTTTTAGGTGGCGGGGGGGCTTACACATTTTTTACAAAAAGTTAAATAGAACCTTAAATTTTTAATGTATTATAAGTAGTAGAAATGCTTTTCCAATAATTCCTAGGGTTTTTTTTATTGTTTTTTTAGTGCTATTAAAGTGCTGCTGATATTGGATTGTGGTTGTATGTTACTGCCACACCAGTGTGCACCTATGCTCATTTCTTTCAAAAACTTTTTTTGGGATGTGCAGACCAAATATTGTTTTCTAGACTATTTGTATGGGGGATTGGCTGTCCCCTCTTTGGTTTCTTGTACTCTGTACACCTTCAAAGGTTTTTAAATCAATGCAGGGTAACTTGTAGCTGGACTCTACTTTCCCTGAGATCTGAAGGTCTGAACAGGCACCAAGAGCGGTAATATTTAGCGTAGGTTCCCACCTGTATTGAGGTCACCTTGCAGGTGGCTGGTCGGCTTACAGAATTTTGATCAAAAATGTAAACTAAGAACCTCAAAATTTTCCATGAATTCAAAGTAGCAGAAATGCTTTTTCAAAAATTCCTATGTTCTTTTCGATATTTTTTAGTGCTAGCAGTGTGCTGCTGATATTGGATTGTGTTTGTATGTTACTGCCACAACAATATGTACCTATGCTAATTTTTTTAAAAACTTTTTGGGGATGTGCAGACCAAATATTGTTTTCTAGACTGGCATTTGAAGTCTTTCACCTCCCTGCCGGGATAACCTAGGTCCTTAGCAACCAAGCCCAAACCCTGCTGTGCAGTGGGCTAGGGTGAAGACCAAAGGGTAGCCTTAGCCTCTATCCCCCAAGGTGTGCCAAGCTTCGGACAGCAGTTGCAGCAGACTCTGATTGTCCTCCTTTTATTCTTCTGTCATCCGTTGAGCCTGCTGGACGATCTGCTGCAATCCTGCCTGGAAGTTGCCTGATCATATCATATGGAACAGAATATTCCATAGCATCTGTTTTTATTTGCTGCCATACTCTTTTGACACGGAAAATAAATCCTTTTTTTTATAAATATACATTAAACTGTTAACTGGAATTATCTTCTTTTTACTCCCCAGGGACATAACGAATGGCTTATTGTGGAAATTGTCTTCATTCGGCTCCTTTATTTAATTCTCAGAATCGACTGTCTTTCCCTATCTTCATCACTGTCTCTTTTAAAGTACACGCCAGGCCGAGAGTGATTGCGCTGCCGAAATTTAAATAAAACATTTCTCTCGCAGATGAGTTTGTAAATGATATCTGGTAGATTTATGATGAAATATTCCCGTCAGAAGCCTGTTACCGGGTAAACTCTCGCTTAGCAGCTCGCTGATTTGTTTTTTTCTTATTTTCCCAATTCATGGCAATAAAAATAAAATGTATAAATGTCCTCGTTTCTAGTTTCATGATGAATGATTCCTACAATTGGAATGGCTGGGCATGTACTTGACTTCATCAGGCGGTGTTATTTATATGTCAGAGGTATGTACAGTCGGGTCACCCCAGGCTCTTCTACTAGATGGGTTGGAGGTGTTCATCATTGTATTTGAAATACTCAAAATCGCCCTCCTCATGGATAGTAGGTTTGTGAGTGGTTGTTTTCCATTACGTTTGCACTTGAGCAATCTCCCCTTTCTACTACTCTGGCTCTTCTCGATACTGGTGTGAACTGGTTCCTATTCAATGAGCAGTTTTTTACTAAGCAATTGTGCCCCTCATGAACAGGTGTGTGAGTGATTGTTCATCAGTATTCTGCACCTGTGAGGCTTCTTCCATGTGGCAATGGGGCTTTTAATGCCTCCTACTCGGGATAATTTTTGTCCAGCCATGGAGCTGTGATTGTGGCCGTGTGTCTCTGTTTTTAAGTAATTACAAAGATATATGATAAACGCTTGATGTTAGGTAAAGATAAATTACTATATACAGCTTGCCAAAAGGCAATTAGTTACCAAATATTTCCCAACCATCACCCTAAAAATTCTACTGAGAAATGAGTAAGACTTAACTTTTAATATAGATTCTAATAAAATCTCTAAAAATTGTGTGCTCTGTTCCAATATAATTCACAGAAGTGAGTATTTGGATCTATAGAAATTGATGAGCATATACATTGCAAATCTGCAGTATACCGGTGATTAACCCCTTCACTCATTTGAATATATCTGTACATCCAAATAGCGTGAAAGCAGGGGCGTAACTATAGGGGGTGCAGAGGTAGCAGCCGCTACTGGGCGCAGCAGTCCTAGGGGGCCTAAAAGCCCTTCTGCCTCATAAGAAGATACCAGTATTGTAAAGACACATGGTAACTGGGGGGGCCCTATTTCATTCTTTGCATCAGAGCCCAGGAGCTTCAAGTTACGCCTTTCATGAGTGATGTACGGACCGGGCCCACGCACTGAACCCGCTCCATAAGTAATAATAATAATAATCTTTATTTTTATAGTGCAAACATATTCTGCGGCACTTTACAATTTGGAGGGTGTAGGTACAGACAAAAGACATACATTGCACAATGAAAAGCTACTTACAGATGAGACACAAGGTGTGTGGGCCCTGCTTGCAAGATCTTACAATCTATTAGAGTGTATGGGTGAGACGAAGGGTAAGAACTGCTAGGTTTACAATGGTCCAGCCATTTGACATAAATATGGGGTTGTTTTATGTAGAATTTGGATGGACCTACTACCCAGACAGTAAATCTATATACAACTAAGTGCCGAAAATGAGATGAGTGCGATAGGGGGTGGGGGGGGGGATGTTAGACATTAGGGATTCTGGATAGGCCAGAGGTGAGAAGAATGTATTCTCAGGGCCCTCTTAAGCTATGAGGAGTTCTGAGGTGCTTGATCGCCCACGGTGGCATGTTCCGGAGAACTGGTGCATAAACGTGTGAAGGTCATTGGGGGCGGGCACATGGGAGTGTTGGGCTGATTGAGGAATGTAATTTGCTATCATAAGCAGAGCGGAGAGATGTGGTTGGTACTGGGTGTAGATAGAGATGAGGTAGGAGATGCTGGGATGAGCAACGCTGTGGAGAGCTTATGGGTGAGGATGTGATGGAGTTTTGTTGTATTCTATACTGATGAGCAACAGTGCAGGTGAAGACACAGGGTAGCGGCATCAGTATAGCGGCTGGGAGGGAAAGACAAGCCTGGCGTGCTGCATTCAGGTCAGATTGGAGAGGGGAGAGTTTTCAGAGTGGAGAGTGGGAGTGGGAGTGGATAAGCAGGGAGTTTACAGGTAGTTGAGACAAGAATGAATAAAGGAGAACAAATGAGAGTTTGCGCTTGTTTCCACAGTCGAGAAAAGGGACGGTTTCTGGAGAATGTTCTTGGGTGCAGGTGGACAGGAGGCAATCGAGGGACTGGATTAGGGGGATGAAGACCAGATCGGAATCTATTATAACCACCAGACAGCGGGCCCTGCTGCCTCGTGTGAAGTTATGGTGACTGCCACAAATTGAGGGACAGAAATGGCAAGGGTAAGGTACTGTTAGTGATGGAGGGATGACTAGAAGTTCCGTTTTTAGTAAGGTTTAGTTTAAGATACTGGGAGGAAATCGATGTTAGAGACAGCAGATAGGACAGTCACTGGTGTTTGTTCTAGCAGAGCTGGTCAGGGGAGTGATGATCCCGGGAGGAGGCGTTTAGTTGAGTGTCATCCGCGTAGGAGATGTACTGAAGCCAAATCTGCTGATGGTTTGTCAATGGGGACTGTGTGATAGAAAACAGGGGACGGAGAACAGATCCCTGTGGAACCCAACAGCAAGAGGAAGAGGAGAGGGATATAGAACCTGAAAATGAGACACTGAAGATGTGATTAGAAGGTTAGGATGAGAACCAAGATAGAGCGGTGTCCTGGAGGCCAATGGCGTTTGAGCATGCTGATGGAGAAATTGGTGTATCAAACAGTGTTCAAAAGCTGCAGAAGAGATACTGGAAGAAGCAAACAATGAGTAGTTGCCCTGAGATTTAGCAGTGAGGGATCATTGGTTAACTTTAGTTAAGCAGTTCTGTGGAGTGTAGGTGCGGAAACCTGATTGTTAGTAGATGAGAAGCGAGTTAGCAGAGAGATGCTGATAAGGGGAGTAGACCAAGCGTTCCAGGATTTTAGAGATGAGAGGAAGGTTAGAGAGTGGTCGGGAGTTGGCAGCGCAGGATGGGTCCAAAAAGGGCTTTTTCAGTAAAGGGAGTTATAACAGACTCGTCGTGTTTAAAGGAAGCTGGAAGAAATCCCAGTGGAGAGAGAGAGGTTACATATTGGCAGTTATTGTGTGGGAGGACTGCTGGAGAAATAGAATGGACAAGGTGGGAGGAATGGAGTTTACTAGAAGCAGGTGGTGGGGCGAGCAGGCAAGAGAAGCCTGGATACTTCTTCTTCTGTCGTCGGGTCAAGAGCTGCGAGTAGGCTGGGGCAGATTTATGGGGAGGGACAGATGGGTGCTGCTTGGGAGTTTGAGATGAGATTGTTTTGCTGTACATTCTAGTCATTTTTACTATTTGAAATTAGTGGCCAGGTCTTTCAGCCCAGAGGGTCAGTTGACCAGGTGCTTGATCCTTTAGCCCTGAGAAGTGAGTGGATGGTGTCATACAGGTGTTTTGGGTTGTTGTGTAAGGTTGAGAGGAGGGAGGTGAATATTTTGTTTGGCGCAGTGAAAGGGCAGTGTATAAGTCCTGTTATGTTGCGCGTTTATTATCGACACAAAGTTGAATATCGCACTGTTTTTATGGTGATCTGGATTTTTTAGATCATGCGGACAATTTAGGTTAAAATCTGTGCATCATCTATTTAGATCGCGGCCATTTTCAGGCGCTTCCTTTCATTTTGAGCGACGGCAGCAAATCTGATTACAGGAATAGAGCAGGGTGAGAGTGTGTGCGACGTCATGACTGGGTTGTGAATGGTTGCGATTGCTTGGAAAAATCACATGGACCTCGTTTTATACATTGAACAGGTTTCCTGTTCAGCCTCAGTGTATTCTCAAGCATCTCAGAGCGAAGGACGTGTGCGCTCTGCTTGTGTCCAAACAGCTTCAGTAATTATTATATTTCTTCACAGGAGAAGCTCTACTATTAGCTCGTGATCCTTTACAATTTTAGTTAGATTATGAGATTGGAAGATTTTTTAGTATAGGTAGAGGAATTTTAAAGGGCTTCTACGCTGTAAAGTCACGGGGGGAGAGCGGAGGGGGGGCCCCGCGGGCCGAAACACTGACAAGCTCTATAAAGATTACTGGATAAAGTTCACCAAGACTGTTTGGTAGGCATATGCAAATAGCTTTACTTTATTAACAGTTTTCTATTGAATTATTTCCTGGATATTGGGCAGCTGAACTTATAGGATACACCATCTTTTCTAGTAACTGCTGGGTCTCTTTGTTAGGTGCAAAAACTCCACTTTTATTATCAGTATAACATTTCAGATAGGTGTTTGATTTTCAATTTTGCCCATTCCACCTTTGTTGATATATTCCACCTTGTCACCTTAAGATTAGAATCAAGCATGTCAGCACAGGTGATAGGACCAAAAATACCTTTGTAATTTCAGAATAAATTTTCAGATACTTGTTTTTTGACTTAGGCGAAATACAGCTTTGTTCATTGTGGGACGTTGCAGTTAAATGTGAATACAGCAAATTTGAAGTCACGACAGGTGAATTGATAGATGCCAAAAATACCTTTATTCTCCGAATACATTACAGTATACGTGTTTTTTGCAATTTTGCCCTGTCAAGATTGTGATGAGCACCTTGCAGTTAAATTTGAATCCAGGCAATTGTTTAGTTACAAAATGTGTGAATTGATAGGTGCAAAAAAAAAAAAATACCTTTTATTATCGAATACATTACAGATACGTTGTTTTTTGACTTGGCGCAAGGCAGACTTTGTTGATAGATTACTTTGCAGTTTAATTTGAATACAGCAATATTTGTAGTCACCACAGGTGAATTGATAGGTGCAAGAAAATACATTTTATTATCCGAAATACATTCAGATACGTGTTTTTGCTACTTTTGCTCCAGTTCAGATTTTGTTGATGAGACACCTTGCATTAAATTTAATCCAGCCAAATTGTGTAGTTACCATGGTGAATTGAAATAGGTGCCAAAAAAAATTACCTTTTATTTCGCAATACATTACAGGATACGTGTTTTTTCACTTTGGGCACTTACGCTTTTTTCAGTGAGGCTCTTGCATAAATGTGGAATACTGCAATTTTTTATCACCACAGGGTGAATTGTTAGGTGCCAAAAAAATACAATTTATTTATCCGAATACATTTCAGTACGTGTTTTTTCACTTTGGCGCAGGCCAGCTTTGTTGATAGATCTACTTTGCAGTTTAAATTTGAGTACAGCAATTATTTGTAGTCACCACAGGGTGAAGTGTAGTGCCCAACAATACCTTTTATTATACGGAATACATTACAGGAATAGTGTTTTTGCACTTTGCCCAGTCCAGATTTTCGTTGATAGAGCAACTTACAGTTAAATTTAAATACAGGCAATTGTGTAGTTACCACTGGTGGAATGATAGGTGCCAAAAAAATACCATTTTATTATCCGAATACATTACAGTCGTGTTTTTGGACTTTGGCGGCACTACAGCTTTGTTATTGAGGCACCTTGACACTTAAATGTGAATACTGCAATTTTTTAGTCACCACAGGTGAATTGATAGGTGCCAAACAAATACTTTTATTATCAGAATACATTTCAGATACGTGTTTTTTCACTTTGGGCAGGCCAGCTTTGTTGATAGATTACTTTGCAGTTAAATTTGAATACAGCAATTTTGTAGTCACCACTGGTGAATTGATAGGTGCCAAAAATGCCTTGTATTTATCCGAATACATTACAGATACGTTGTTTTTGCACTTTTGCCGTCAAGATTTGTTGATAGAGCCCCCTTGCAGTTAAATTTGAATCCCGCATTTTTGTAGTTACCACTGGTGAATTGATAGTCCCAAAAATACCTTTTATTATCCGAAACGATTTCAGATACGTGTTTTTTGACTTTGGCGCACTACAGCTTTGTTAAATGACGCAGCTTGCACGTAAATCTGAAAACAGCAATTATATAGTCCCAACAGGTGAATTGAAAGTTGCAAAAATACTGTGTATTATACAAAAAACAAAACAGATACATGTTTTTTGACTTTGGCGCACTACAGTTTTGTTCATTGACGCAGCTTGCACGAAAATCTTAAAACAGCAATTTTATAGTCACCACAGGTGAATTAAAAGGGTTTGCAAAAAAATACATTTTTTTAAATTCGAATACATTTCAGATACGGTTTTTTGATTTTGGCGCACTACAGCTTTGTTCATTGACACAGCTTGCACGTAAAATCTGAAAACAGCAATTTTATAGTCACCACAGGTGAATTTTGAAAGGTGCAAAAAATACGTGTATTATACGAAAACATAACAGATACGTGTGTTTTGCAACTTTTGCCCAGTCCAGATTTGTTGATAGAAAACACCTGGCAGTCAAATTTGAATCCAGCAATTTTGTTTTGATTAGAGGGATTTGAGAATAGCTGTGATTTGCCGTCTTTTAATAAGAGACTTTCCAAAACTATTCCATACCTTCTCAAATTATTATTTTTCTGAACATGGAGCAAATGCAGGTGGTAAGCGAGCAAAGAGGGGGTAGCACAGGGAGGTAGAGGTACGAGAGAAGGTGCTCCTTCCAGTGCTGGCGACAACACGCATGCAGCGGATCGTCAGTTGCAGGACCGTCAGGCCTGTCATCGCTGGGGCAGGGTCCTGTGAATCTCAGTAATGAACAGCGTCGCCCAAACTGTCCTTCAGTGGGTTTAATGCAACCTGCATCTAGCAGTCCTTACCTCCTCGTCCCCCAGTCACGGCCACAAATATCGTCATCAGCATCATCAGCATCCGTCCAACTTGAAGCAGCCCAAATGTCAACTCGTGTACCCACCACTGTGGATATCCATTGTCTGAAGACCTCTTTGATGACAAAATGCGGTGGTGGTCAGAAGGCATGTTAAAAGATAAAGAGGATGATTTAGTCTGCTCTGACGCCCAGTTACTGATGCCATCAGAGGAGGAGAATGAAGCCGGTCAATCGGCAATAATCCCGGGCGGTCGGCAACGCCTTGCAAGCCCTCTTGCTTGTAGCCCGCAGCTTCTGGATGCAGAAAGTCAGGACGACCAAGTCACCTGTGTTGATGATGATGATGATGATGACGACATTGCGGATCCATCCTGGTCTTTTTCCCCAGAAATTTGCTTGCGAGCGCTTCATCATTTACGAGGAGGAAGACATGGGGTAGTGTCAATACGGTCCCGCCAATAAAAGGGGGAGGGCGGTCGCAGAAGTCCGTGATATGATTCCGTCAGCCAGGGTCACGCAAACCCGCTCCTCCCTTATCGCCGTCAAAAAGGTCCAGGACCTCTCAAGCCTGGGCCTTCTTTGAGCAAGCTTCTGATTCACCCAGCGATGTCATATCCCCTCCTTTGCCGTAAACGCATAAGTAGAGGCAAGAACCTTAAGTTGGTTAACCACCACTAACCTGTCTAGTCACATGCAGCGAATGCATGAGTTGTAATGGGGGGAACACTTGGCCAAAAAAGGCCAGACCGACGCCGGGCCTCCATCCACGTCACACCCCTCGTCTCCGCCTCCTCCTCCTCTGCCACCACCAAGCGTTCCTCAGCTGCCCATGTCTCTCAGATTTGTGATCGGGGATCAGCCTCCGCTTCAGCCTCCACCGTCCCCCAAGTACCACCAGCACCACCAGAGACCCATCCAAACCCCTCTCCTTCCGCCAGTTTGACGCCGGGCACGCCGTACAGCGGCCAGTCTAGCAGCCAGCCTTCGTCTTCCAGGTTTGGGAGCAAAAAAGAAACACTTTAAAACCCCAAACCATCCCAAAGCCAAAAGCCTGAATGTCAGCATTGCAGGATTTTGGCCTTGGAAATGTTGCCTTTTCCGTCTGGTGGACACAGATGGCTTTTTGCCACTCATGGCCCTTGCCTGCCCCCAATACCAGATGCCGAGCAGGCATTTCTTTGCCAGAAAAGCTGTCCCTGCCCTGGCCAGCCACGTGTCATCTAAAATTTCAAACGCATTGTCTGCATCTGTGGCCGGAAAAGTCCATCTGACCACCAACACATGAACTAGTAAGCACGGCCAAGGCCGCTATATCTCTGTGACAGCTCACTGGGTTAGCTGGGTGGATGTCTCTGGGGGTGACGGTGGCTCTCAGGTTTTGGCGCACGCCTTTCAAAACCGCAGGGTGGTGCAGGGCTCTTTCCCCCAAGGTCCTCGGGTGGCATCAGTGCCCAGAGAAACCAAGCCGTTTTGAAATTAATCTGTCTTAGAGACCGTCCCCACACAGGTCAGGAGCTGTGGACGGCTCTCTGCAACGAGACCGAGTGATGGCTGGGTGACAAGAACCTTGTGCCATGCAAGGTGGTATGCGATAATGGGTGAAATCTGCTGGACGCCCTTAAGATCGGTAGGCTGGAGCACATCCCTTGCCTGGCACTGTCATGAACCTGGTCGTCCAAAAAATTTCTAAAGAGCTACCCGGGTCTGGACTCCCCGGCTGAAGAAAGCTCGAGGTCTGATTTTCGCACTTCTGCCGTTCGCACCCTGCTTCGTCCCACCTGGCGGCGTTGCAGCGTCAGCTCGGCCTCCCCGTCAACGTCTCATTGTTGACGTTGGCAACACGCGGGAAATTCCACCCTCCACATGCTCCAGCGATTGTGGAAAGCAGCGCAATGCCATTAATGAGTACGAAGTGACACATGGCCTGACAAGCAGGGGTGCGGACCTCGGGGTGTTTGAGCCACCGAGAGTGGAGGTAGGTGAAAGAGCTCTGCACCATCCTTGCCAGTTTTGAAGAAGCCACCAAAATGGTCAGTGCGGACAATGCCCTTTGTCAGCATGAGCTTTGTGGTGATCTTAGTTCTGGAACGATCGTTGGACACTCTGAAACAACAGTCCCGCCAGCGACGGAGGAGGAGACGGACACAGATGGGACACGGACCCTTTCTCTCCATCAAATCCACAAGGCCCGACAGTTTCACAATTTCATCGGTCTTCATTAGGCAGTGGTTCGGGGTCCAGAGCTAGTCCCAAGGTGGCGCATCAGCTCCCAGGGTGCATCATCTCAGGCAAGTCAGGGCTGTGTTGAAGTGCCGGAGGCAGCGGAGGAGGAGGAGGAGGTATTCCTAGACACCGATGTTACGGACATCCCTGCCTTGGAAAGAGGTTGGCGCGAATTTGAGGCGGAGGAGGAAGATGAGGAAATCAGTTTGCTAGTGCCCCTCGACCTAGAGGCTTGGGAAATCAAGGCTCCATGTCTCACAGGGAGTGTTTGGGATGCTCCATTTCCTCCAACATGATCCTCGCATTAAGGCCATCAAAATGAACAACAGTTACTGGGTGGCCACCCTCCTGGATCCCCGGAACAAAACAAAACTCAGCACTTTCCTTCCACCCACCCAAATAGAGAGTAAAATGCAGGAAATGGAGACCTTGCTGATTGATCAACTGGAGACATCTGTTGCATCTGCTTCACATTCTTCAAATGTCACGGTGGAACAACGCCAGCGACGTGACAGCAGTAGAGTGCCAAGTAGCCGTAGCGGCAGCAGCAGCAGGCAAGGTGGCAGAAGCCTAATGGGTGACCTCTGGCAATCTTTATTTACCATCTCACCAACGCATGCAATGCAGGGCACACATACAACACCCAGAGACCAGCTTAAGATCATGGTGCACGACTATCTGTTTTTTTGTATGTGTTCCGGACCCAATAGACTTCTGGGTTACCCCAAAAATGGACGAATGGCCCAAGCTGGCTCGCCACGCCATAGAGGTGTTGTCCTGCCCATCAGCCAGCGTCATATTTTGAGGGGACCTTCAGCACAGCCGGAGGAGTCTTTACAGACAAACGCATCCGCTTTCCACGTTTAATTGGATCGTTTGACTTTCATAAAGATGAATCTGGCATGGATCTCTGATGTTTTTGTGGCCCCAATTGCCGAGGTCACCGATTAGTTGCTGGTCTACTTCACATTCCTCTCCAAACAGAAATGGTCCTCTTGAAAAATTTAAATTTTAAAAGATCATTTCTTACGAAAATTTTATATCTCATTTTCCCAACAGTTCATTTTGCTGGTTTTGCTGTGAGGAGACTGTAAAAGACACCAAAGGGTTTCATGACAAAACCATATTTCATTTACTCACTTCAACTTAAGAATTTTTCGCATTGTCAATGTTTTGGGGTTTCATGTTGCCTCACAATTTTTAACAGTGGCTGAGAAGTCATAATTTATAATTTTTTGGGGTCATGTTGCGTGAGATACAGAAAATATGGCCTTTGGAACAGAAATGTGGCTTTTAAGTGGCATTTCTCCCACACAATTTTAACAGTGGCTGAGAAGTCATATTTATAATTTTTTGGTTCATGCTGCTTTGAAATGCAGCAATACTACAGGGCCTATTCTAAAAAATGTTGTTTTCTAATAGACATTTGTTCTTCACAATTGTCAAAAGTGGGTCAAGGGGCATGCTTTGAATTTTTGGGGGCATTTTGCTGTGACATGCAGCTATACTACAGGTCCTATTAAAAAAAAAAATGTTGTTTTCTAACAGACATTTGTTCTTCACAATTGTCCAAAATGGCTCAAGGTCATGCTTTGAATTTTTGGAGCATTTGCTGTGACATGCAGCTATACAACAGGTCCTATTATCAAAAAATGTTGTTTCTAACAGACATTTGTTCTTCCAATTGTCCAAAGTGGCTCATGGGTCATGTTTTGAATTTTTGGGGGCATTTTTGCGTGACATGCGCTATACTACAGGTCCTATTATAAAAAATGTTGTTTCTAACAGACATTTGTTCTTCACAATGTCAAGAGTGGCTCAAGGTGATGGTGCTGTCCCGAAAAAAGAATAGTTAGGACACTGTTAATGGACACATATTGCAAAAAGACTTGTTTTTGCAAGAACTTTAACATAGCTACATCCCTGTATTGAGATAACCCATTTAATATAATTAAAAAAAAGAGAAACAAAGGACAGGTGGGGTTCTATCCTATTTTAAAAATGTGTTTTCTAGAATTTAAAATACTAAAAACTTGCATGTACAAAATAGCTGTTTTAAAAAAAATTTCCCCTGAATTGTACAAGGGAGGTACAGGAAAACTTGACCAGATGTAGGTTATTTAGAGGACATGGAGTATGGAGCACGGACAGAGAACAAAGTACAGAGACCATTTTCCCCCAGCACGTTGAGTAAAATGAGAAAAAGAATGCCAAGATAAAAGGGCACCTGGGTGTAAACATGAGCGTTAACCACCAGTATTTCCAGTGAAGCCAATTGGTCTGCACTCCCTACGGAGGGGCAAGCGCTACCCAGGTCTTGACTGTGTACTGAGGGAAAGGGTGGAGTCTCACACTTCCGCTTCCGCACTCTGCTTCAGCATGACAGTTTCGTTGCTGCGTCATCAGGGCATTTTAACCCGCGTGTTTTAAAAGATGACGACGCCAGCCTGGGCTCTCACCCCACCCAAAGTTTAAATCCGGCCCGGGTCATGCTGTGGCACAGGACAGTATAGTCAAATTTTCCAGTGAAACTAAAATGGTTTTGAAAGACTCCTTTTCCGGCACTTTTTAATCTGGGGGGTCAGACAGGTTTAATGGTCATACTGCGGTCCAGGACAGGTATAGTAAATGTCCAGTTTCAACTAAAATGGTGGTTGAAAGACTCCTTTTTCCGGCACTTTTTAATCTGGGGGTAGAGACAGGTTTAATGGTCATACTGCGGTCCAGGACAGTTCTAGTCAATGTCCAGTTCAACTAAAAATGGTGTTGAAATACCCTTTTTTTTCCCGGGATTTTTTAAATCTGGGTCAATGCAGGTTTGGGGCTCATGCTGTACCCTGGGCAGGTATAGTCAATGTCCAGTTCAAATAAAATGGTGGTTGAAAGACTCCTTTTTCCGGGACTTTTTAATCTGTGGGTCAGACAGGTTTAAGGGTCATGCTGCGGTCCAGGACAGGGTTTGTCCCAAAGTCCAGTTCAACAAAATGGTGGTTGAAAGACTCCTTTTTCCGGCACTTTTTAATCTGGGGGTCAGACAGGTTTAATGGTCATTAGTGGCCCAGGAAAGGGACAGTAAATGTCCAGTGAAACTAAAATGGTGGTTGAAAGACTCCTTTTTCCGGCACTTTTTAAACTGGGGGTCAGACAGGTTTAATGGGCATACTGCGGTCCAGGACAGGTATAAATCAATGTCCATTAAACTAAAATGGTGGTTGAAAGACTCCTTTTTCTGGCACTTTAATCTGTGGTCAGACAGGTTTAAGGTCATGCTGCGGTCCAGGACAGGGTTTGTTCAATGTCCAGTTCAACTAAAATGGTGGGTTTAAAGACTCCTTTTTCTGGCACTTTTTAATCTGTGGGTCAGACAGCTTTAAGGGTCATGCCGCGGTCCAGGACAGGGTTTGTCAATGTGCAGTTCAACTAAAATGGTGGTTCAAAGACTACTTTCTTCCGCCACTTTTTAATTTGTGGGTCATGCAGGTTTTTAGGGTCATGCTGCGTTCCAGGACAGGGATATTCAATGTCCAGTTCAAGTACAATGATGGTTCAAATAATACTGCCTTCTGGCACTTTTTAAAATTTTTGGGTGATGCAGGTTTTTAAGGGTCATGCTGTGGTACAAGACAGGGATATGGAATGGTGTGTGACTTTTTTTCTGCGGCTTTTACAGCCTAAGTGTTGTGCCTAAGATGTTTGCAGGTATCCATTTGACTGTTGTGGCTGTTAATTCCAGCTTCTCCAGCCCGTTGGGTTGTAAGAATGAAGGTGTTGTTGCTCTCCCATAGACTTTAATGGTCATCGGAGATGATCGACTATCGAAAAACCTTATCGATGGTGGCCGACTATCGACTATCGCCAGATGTCGATAGCCAACGTAATCGCTCAACACTAGTCCTGAGCATAAACTTATAGTGGAGAAAGTCTGCAGGTAGCTTTGACTGCCTCCACAGACACTCAGCACACCTGGAGCATCGCTGCAGAAAGCGAGTCTGAGGCATGTGCCAAGGCTGCCAGCGTCTGACTCTTGTGTTGCGGTGTGTGAGTGGTGCCAATTTGTTCGGGGGGATGAGAGAGTTTCATTATATTGTTTGGACGCCAGGTCAGGGCAGGAGAGGGAGGAGATTGGGGGCAGCGAGGACTGTATGGTGTCTGTGAGTTCCTGGGTGTTAATGGAGTGGATATTTCTGAATGGGTGACGGGCAGATGTGTCCAGAGAAGGCTGAGAATTAATAATAGTTAAGGAAATAAGGCAGTGATCAGAGAGAGTATAAGGAGAATTTTTAAAGTTAGAGATTGAGGAACGGTTACAGAAAACCATATCAAGAGAGTTCCCATCCTTGTGGGTGGGAGAGTCTGTAAACTGAGATAGGCCGAGGGAAGAGGTTAGTGAAAGGAACTGAGAGGCAGAGAGAAACACGGGGTCATCAATGGGGATATTAAAATCACCCATGACGAGTGTGGGGATTTCGGTGGAGAGGAAGTGAGGGAGCCAAGCAGCAAAATGATCCAGAAACTGGCGGGGTGAGCCGGGGGGTCTGTACACAACCGCAACTCTGAGAGAAAATGGCCGGAAGAGTCTGAGGGAGTGGACCTCAAAGGAGGGGAAAGAGAGGGAGGGTGTGGGAGGAATTACCTGGTAAGCGCAGTGTGAAGAAAGAAGTATGCCAACTCCTCCACCTGGCCTGCTCTCAGGTCTGGGTGTGTGGGTGAAGTGTAGGCCGCCATAGGTGAGGGCAGCAAGGGAATCGGTGTCAGATTGCTGGAGACATGTTTCTGTGAGAGCTAGGAGATTGAGGGAGCTAGAGATTAACAGGTCATGGACAGCATTGAGTTTGTTACACACAGAGCGGGCATTCCACAAAGCACATTTAAAAGAGACTGGAAAAGATGTACAGTGAATAGCAAGTAGGTTAGTGGGGTTTCTATGGGAGGAGGAAGTAGAATGAGCAGTAAAGGATGGTGGGCTGGGGTTAGGAGAGATGTCACCTGCAGCGAGAAGCAGGAGAAAGAAAAGAGACAGCAGATGGTTCAGTGATGAGTGTGAGTGGTGTTTCTGCGGCATTATGTGAGCAGGTGGTTTGTGGTATTTGAAAAGGGAAAGGAGTGTGTGTGATGAACACATAGGTGAGAGAAGGAGAGATGCGCTGATGTGGATACGATTCTCAGGGGGCATGACTGGGTGTCAAGCGAGTAGGTAGATGGCTGCAAGATAGACAGCAATAGTGAGCATGGTGAATAAGGTGTGTTGTTTTTTGTTTTTTTTTTAAATACTAGATACAGTACTCACAAGAAAAGGTGTTCCTCCTAGCCCCCTTCGGCCCACTTCCGGTCTAATTTCAGCTAAATCACTTCAGCTAAATCACTTTCATATCTGGTTCACTTACAGACATGGTTCACTACTTTACATGGCAATACTGACCCCTGGTCAATACTGACCCACGCTAACTAATTTATACCATGCTATGTGCAGCCCATTGATATAAGCAGCAGCTGTCAGCTGTCAATCACAGCCAGAAACCACCACTTACAACAGGGAATGGAGCCAACTACTATCCCTGCTGTTTAAGGGGTTTTCTCACTACAAAGATTAGCTTTCACCATGTAGGGACAGGTAACTGAAGACTTGTTCTAAAAACATCAGCCTTTTGATTTTACTGTCCTCAGGAGATAAGATAGATTTTATTTGCTCTGAGTTCACACAGGTTTCTTTGGTTTCCTGACCATAACTCTGCTATCTGATTAGAGCAGGGAGTAGGGAGTGATGTCACCATGTTCCAGAGGGCTCACTCTGAACAGACTAATTATCACTAACAAGATTAGCTTTTGTTTACAAATAAATAATTGTTTTCACTCCTCAGAGCACTTGTAGCTTTATTTAATGAAGATTAGCTCTCCTGCTCTGTGTAATATCTCAGCTAGTTACAGAGAAGCTAAATGTATTTATGTTTATGTCTAAGGAAGATGCGATGCTGCCAGACACCAGGGCATGGGGTATATTCTTATCCAACATGATCAATACTTCATTCTCCATAATGGAAGGTGGTGGACTAAAAAATTAGTTTATTAAAAATGCCCCTGAATTTGCTTATTGTGTGACTACTAATGTATGCACGTATAGGGGGTATGTTCACACATTGGCCTGAAAACTCCCTTGCAGAATCCACGGCAGGAATCTATGGTGATACCCTCAGATTCTTTCTTTGCTCTTGTAGTTTTTGCTATTGATTTGATACAGTTTAGCCCCATTTTACTGGGGCTAATCCATGTCATGGCTGCCTTTTGTGGATTTTGAGCAAAATTGGTGTCAAAGAATTGACATGTAGATTCTTTTTTTGCCTGAATTGTGGATTTGAAATCTACAATTAGTTTACAGCGTGAACTAAAAGCATGAATTTCCATTCAAATAAATGGGACTTAGATTTCACAAGGTTTTTAACACAGGATCTAATGGGAAATCTGTGTCAAATTCTAAGTTAAAATCTGTCAAGGGAACATTGCTTTACAGTATCGAGTGAGCTCATAAGTTCCCCTTAGTGGTGGCTGCAGGTAGCCATAATGTTATGTTTACTACTATGTCTGTATCGGTTCTGACCACTATCAAGATATTAAGGGCGACATGTATTTTTTCTTGTTTTGAAGTCTATTGCTCTGGACCATGCTGTGGATAAAGGTACATTGGGCCAATTTTTTCTTTCTGTTTGGGTATGCAATCACGTCAAATCATTGGGATGATCCATGGTACGTTATTGTGCTCTGGGGGTTATTGTAGCAAATCACTGGTCCAATACATTGTTATTACCAGGGCTTTGAAATTGTGCTTGGATTGATACGATATATTATTGTGCTTTAACTAGGCATTTGTTTGTGCCTGTGATTCCTTGCACAGTGAATTTACATTGCTGTATGCAAAAATTGCATATATATTCCATCCAAAAGCACAAAGTAGTTGACCCGTATGCAGGATTAAATTGTGGGCCCCTTTTTACCCCTCGTTAAACAGAATTTCCTTATGTCTTTCTAAGGCTATGTTCACACGGCTTAAACTGGGACATATTTCACCCCGTATTTCGCGCTGGACTGCGCAAAATACGGGGCGGGATACGTCCCAGTCATTACGGTAATCCACAGTTCTCATAGAGAACTATGGATTAAGCCTACTCTCCCCGCTCGGACAATATGCCGCGGGGGGAGATAAGTGACATGCCAATTACTAGCGGTGAATACGCGCCGCTAGTAATGAATGTCTATGGGGCTGCCGGCCTCCCTGCCCTGCGGGAGCTCGCGCCGATCTGCGCGGGCTCCCAAACACATGGTGTAATTGCGGGGCGTAATTACGCCCCGCAATTATGCTGTGTGAACATAGCCTAACACCAGAGGCGTAACTTGAAGCTTTTGGGCCCTGATGCAAAGAATGAAATAGGGCCCCCCAGTTACCATGTATCTTTACAATACTGGTGTCTTCTTATGTGGCAGAATAGCTTTTGGGCCCCCATAGGCTGCTGGGCCCAGTAGCGGCTGCTACTTCTGCACCCCCTATAGCTACGCTCTGCCTAACACTCAATCAGTAAATGTTAGTGTTGAAATTTTTAGCTCAGTCTATTTACATATAATCTAACAGACAGTATGGTGCTGCTTTAAGGTGATAGCGGGCCCCTTATTTGCTGGGCCCCTGTGCAGCAGCACAATTTGCACCAATGATATGTCTATCGCTGGCTTCATCTTCTATCTATGTTGTAGTCTAGGGTAGAGCTGCAGATCGTTATGCTTGATTGGTGAGTGACAGCTGCCTTCTCCACTCACCTCTTTTGCCTGTCTGTCTGGGTTCTGTGTGGTCTGAATGTCAGAAGGCCAGTCCGTTCACGCCTTGGAACCGGACTCTGACATCCTTTAAGAAGACCACATCTCCTCTTGTCCAGTGCTTGTGATAGACTTGTACTTGAGCTAGCATTTTCTCCCTGGATTGTTTAATTGGATTGTCTGACCTTTTGCTTGCCTTTTTCACCTCTGTTTTTTGCCTGCTGCTTTTCTACCTTTTCTGCCTCCTCTGGTCTTGACTCATTTTCACCTGACCATTCTTCTTGGTGTTCGTCCGTCTGATCTTTGTTCTGTGTTTCACGTTACTCAAAGTAGCATGTGTCATCCAGTTGTCCCCAGGCTGGTAAGTAGGGAAGTACAGCGGCGGGGAGCTTGGTGCTAGGGCTCATTGCCAGTCTTTCTTGTTCGAGTCGTAGGGCAACATGTATGGATCTGGCACCTTAAAGGGGTTTTCTCGCTACAATGATCATATCTCAGAATATGGGGACAGTAAAAATAAGCACTTATGTAATTGGGTTGCATTACCTAAGTCACTTAGTATAGTAGATATGAGCTTTACGGTGCATCTGTTTTCTATTTCTGCTGCTAGTCGGGACACGCCCCCTTTTCTGTGATTGGCTAGTCAGGACACGCCCCCGGATGGATTCCACCCCTCCGCACGCCCCCTGCACTGTGATTGGCTGGCTGACATTTCACTCAGCCTGTCACGGAAATGCCCCTGTCACGCCCCCTGCGCTGTGATTGGCTGCATGCACACTCTGTGTTTACTCCTCTCTGAGCTGTTAAAACCGAAAGTAAAACCAGCTATGTGACAGGGCTGCTGGCTGTATACTCATCTCCCAGCTCTAAGGTGAATGATCTGGATAATTACTGGCTGTTTAACTCATAGATCTCCTCATATAACACAGTCTTATGTCCTGTGTTCCCTCCATATAACACACATTCTCCTGCCTGATAAGAGAGGCGGAAGGGGGGGGGGGGGGGCAGTGTGCATTCCTCACATTTGTTTAATCAGTTAAGGCTGTGTGTGTAACTGGTTATAGCAGAGCACGGAGCTTGTGGAGCCTGGAGCTGCAGGCTCTGCCGACACAAGAGAACACTGCAGGATGCTGCAGATCTGTTCTGTCCAGACAACTTTCCCCTTCTACTGCAAATACAGAATGATGATGTCACAGCTCGTCAGTAAGGGGAGAGACACACGCCTCCTGGCAGGAGAGACACGCCTGCTGAGAGGAGAGACACGCCTACTGACAGGAGAGCCACGCCCCTGGATTTCAAATTCAATCTCATAAAATTAGCTGAAGAGCACGAACACTTCAAACGATAAAACCCCCTTAACACAATTTTCACACCTTTTTTTCAGCGTATAATGCTCCTGAATATATGAAAGTGGTGAATGATCGCTCGTAAATGGTGCCTAAAGTTCGACGCACCTAGCGTATATGTTTTTGGCACGCCGCAGTACTTTGCCACATAAGTAATGCGCCAAACGTGTATAAATTAATGCCAGAATTCCATAATGGCTGCTAAAACAGTTAACTGAGAATGGGATTTGGGATGCTGTATTGGTTTAATTAATTTAAATGATTTAATTTATAATTAATTTTAGATTATATTTATTTTAAATACATTTTATATGAGAATTTTATGTTTTTGGGATCCTATATAATTTTATATTTATTTTACATTATATATAGTTATAATATATATCTTGATAGTTAAAATTACCTTTCAGTTGAGAAATAAGGGACATTTTTTGCCCTAATGGCAAATCTAGTTCCATTATGACTATTCAGGCTCAGGCAGACCACATGTAAATTGGTGTGGCTGGTCCAACACAGATGCACCTCGTTTTGCCGTCCAACAGTCGGAAATGTGTTTATTATTATGAGTGTGGTGCGACACGCCTCCAGAACACCCCCACATCTTTGTCGCATTACAAAGTGTCGGATCTGGTGCACAGTGCACCAAAAATGTTTGTTCAACGCGCCATACATCGATAAATTAGGCAAACTACTGACTTTTAGCAAATTGAATGCCAGAACATTAAAACTGACCCCTTCATCTAAGTCTTCTCAGTGCTCACTTACGTCTGAAACGCCAAATACAGACAGCACATAGCCAACACCCATACCAACATTGAACTAGTGAAACATTTAAAATGCTTTACTGCTATGCCTTCTACATACACAAAATAGAAGCTTTTAGTGCACAGTTTGATCAAGTTTGATCAAGTAGGCCCCCACCTATGACATAAAGATAGCTTTATCAGGTGGCTCTCCATAAATCCAGTGCCTCATGTTGGGCCAAAACCACCATCCATTCAGACTGCCTTCATCTTAGCCATGCACTCCTTCCACCTAACTGATCCTACTCATCAGTGTAAACTGAGCGCAGCCCTGAATGTATGGCAGCTCTTGCCCCACAGAGAGGTATTAGAGCAGAGACCGATCTGATGCGGTAGGGGAGCATACGCACCTTGATCAAACTGTACACTAAAAGCCTTTATTTTGTGCAAGTAGAAAATATAGCGGTAATGTATTTTAAATGCTTCACTGGTTCAATGTTTGCATGGGTCTTAGTGCAGGTTGGGTATACAGTAGTCAGGTGAGTGGTTGAATTAATCTTGTACAACTCCTTGCAGTTGTCATCTAATATGATCATGTGGTTTTCCCGCTTTACGGCTTTTTCTTAGCAAAAGGTTTTTAAAGGTTTTAGCGCTAATTCCTGCTATCCGTTGGCATAGAGCTACAGTGCCTCCAAATGTGTGAGCAACCGAGCTGCTAACCATGTGGTGTGTGTCACGGGTGCCCCTGTGGCTCACACTTCAAGCCACGTGCGCATCCGTGCTCCCCCGGCACCGGCGAGTGGCGCCGCGTCCTGCATGTCGGGCCACACGCCGAGCCGCGATCCTGCTCTGCTGGCTGCCGGTGCATGCGCTCCCGTTCCCTAGGGCGTACGCGCCGGCTCTCTGCAATTTAAAGCGCTGTCCCTACATATTCCGCCCACTTCCACTTGTTCCCTGCTGGATCTTTAGTGCCTTGTGTCCTGTCTGATATACTGTGTACCGAACCTTTTTGCCTCCATCCCTCTACCACGAACAAAAGCCTCCTGTCCTGACCTTTCTGCCTGACCCCGACTCCGAGTTTGTCTACGATTTTGTACCACGCTACACCTCGGCTGCCGCCGCGAGCGAGACATGTCAGGGGTAACGACCTGGTAGACTCCCGCCGCAGCAAGTCCATTCCGTTTTGCGGCGGGCTCTGGTGAAAACCGGGACCTACTATACCATCGCTTGCGGTGGTCCAGAGGATCCACTACCGCTGACCATTACAGTGTGTATAAGATTATGATATAAAGCTCTGGATTTATTTTGGTGCCGTAATCAGCCACACATTTGGTGAAAAAAATATCTATTTTTAATGCTGTAATGTTGATCCAGAAGAAGAAATGTAATCCCCATAGGAAGTTGTTCTCATATTATGGCACATAGATTCCTGTGTAGCTTTAAGTATGGCCACGAGAATAAATCTCTTGATCAATGACTCGTCTCCGGTGATTTGCTGCAGTAAAAGAGCAGCTTGGATATAAGTGGTATCTTTCTAGAGCCGTTATAGGAGACGATCTACTGTAAGATTTTACTTTATTGCACATTTTGTGACTAAACACATTGAAGCCGCTTATATTACATCTGTTTGACTTCCAGTGTATTTGAATTGAAATTACTCAGCTTTATGCAAACATTTTAGATAAGAAAATAACTTGTTGATTCCTCCGGGAGAAGAGTCACTGTTATTATATATGAATAGATAACTTATTAAGTGCACACTGCAGAAAGGCTGAGGAGAAATGTTCATTTTACACCAAAGCGCAAATAACTCATGTCAGGTTATTATGGATTATGCTAACAATTGTATGAGATAGTAAATTTTTACAAATAACAGGTTTCTAAGACAAAGTAGAGAGAGAAGAAACTGCCTTAACAGTCCACATACAAATACATTTATATACACACATAAATACACACAAGCACACATGCACATTCTTATATAATAACACATTAAGGGGGCTTTGCCACGATCTAATACCAAAATGGGTATTTAATCACTTTTCTAAGTATATGTGATTAAAAAAAGTTTAGCCTGTGAGAGCTGCAGCCTTGCTTAGGCAGCCTGAGTTTCCTGACTGTTTCCATTAACTAAGACCAGGAGCTTGCCTTGTTTGCATTTCTTATCTGGCTGACGGGTACATGAACCAGCTTTGAAGGGAGGGGGAGAACAAAGCCTATGTCTGCTGTATAGAGAATCTGCTGGTTGTAATCTGAGTAAACATGCAGACACTCCCTGCTCAGCCCTCCTCCCTCCCCCCTGCAGCAGTTTGTGAATGCTGCCTGCTCAGATCTTTTCTTCTCTCCTGAGCAGATAAGAGGGAGAACACAAAACCTGTAGAGCTTGTGCACAATACAGTTATCATCTGTGGTTTAACCAAACATGTTTGCTTAACTACAGAGACTGAATATCAGCCTCGGGAGCGTGCATGGGAGGTGGTGCGATGACATCACAGAGGAGGTACTTGTTTTTTTAAACACAGAAACACAAAGCCCCTTTTTATGAAGCCTCAAGAGGACAGATCAGCTTGTTAGATGAGGAAATCACTTCTTGGCATGTCCCCACAGCACAGGTTTACAGTCGGTTCTACAGATGGTTTTCAGATTTGAAAGCCATCTGTGAACAAGACTGTCAACCTTTTACAGTGACTTTAATGGAAAATCCGTGCAGCAGTCCACACTGCATGGATTTTCTGCCGGACGATTTTTAACACCGGCAGTGTTCCGAAAAACTTAGAATATACTCATTCTTCCGCCCGGTTTTCAGTCAGAACATGAACATGTGGGTGCTAAGCGGGATGGCTTGAATCCACAAACCTCAGTGCCAAAAAAGACAACATACCGGTTGGCAAATCCAACTGGTATTTGGTCTTTGCCGTTTAAACACACCATTAAACATACACATACAGTTGAAACCAGAAGTTTACATCTATTATTTAAAGCCCCATCTGCATGTTTTCCTCACTATCTGACATGAAATCAGAATAAACCTTCCCCGTTTTAGGTCAATTAGTAGCCAAAATTATTTATATTTGCCAAATGCCAGTATAATGAAACAGAGAATTATTTAAGGCATTTTATTATTTTTTGCAAAATCAAAAGTTTCCATACACTATGATAACTCTGCCTTTAAACAATTTTGGACAGCCCATATGATGATGTCATGTCTTTTGAAGCTTCTGATTTATTCGCAACATTTAAATTAATTAGAGACACAACTGTGGAAGTATTTTAAAACACACTGCTTCTGTGTGTAACATCATGGGAAAGTATAAACAGCCAAGATATCAGGAAGAGAATTGTGGACCTTCACAAGTCTGGATCATCCTGAAGGTGCCTCGTTCAGCTGTACATATAATTATATGCAAGTACAAACAAAATGGGAGTGTCCAGCCATCATACCACTCAGGAAGGAGACAGGTTCTGTGTCTCAACGATGAACGAGCTTTGGTCTGACATGTGCATATCAACCCAAGAACAAAAGCAAAAGACCTTGTGAAGATGCTGGTGAAAGCTGGTAAGATCATGTCATTATCCACAGTGAAAAGAGTACTGTATCAACATGGGCTGAAAGGCCGCTCTGCCAGGAAGAAGCCATTACTCCAAAAGAAACATATAAAAGCCAGATTAATGTTTGCAAATGCACAAAACAACAAAGACTGACATTTTTGGAGGCATGTCCTGTGGTCTGACAAAACTAAAATTGAACTGTTTGGCTATAATGATAATCGTTACGTTTGGAGGAAAAAGAAGCTTGGAAGCCTAAGAACACCATCCCAACTGTGAAACATGGGAGTGGCAGCATCATGTTGTGGGGTTGTTTTGCTGCAGGAGGGACTGGTGCACTTCACAAAATAGATGGCATCATGAGGAAAGAAGATTATGTGGCAATACTTCCAAATGGATAATGACCCGAAGCATATTGTCAAACTGGTTAGAAAGTGGCTTATGGAGAACCAAGTCAATGTTTTGGAGTGGCCATCACAAAGCCCTGATCTCAATCCTATTGAAGCTGAAAAGACAGGTGTGAGCAAGGCGGCCATGACTCAGTTACACCAGTTCTGTAAGGAAGAATGGGTGAAAATTCCTACCAACTATTAGGAGAAGCTTGTGAAAGGATCCAAAACATTTGACCCAAGTCCTACAATTTAAGGGCAATTCTACCAAATACTAATGAAATAGAAACTTTGACTTTTCAAAAAGTAATAAAATGCCTTAAAGATTCTCTCTCTCATTATTCTGGCATTTGGCAAATAGAAATCATTTTGGTTACTATTTGACCTAAAACGGGGAAGGTTTATTCTATTTCATGTCAGATAGTGAGAAAAACTTGCATATGTGTTTTTTTGTTTTTTTTTTAATATATGGTGTATGTAAAGTTCTGGTTTCAACTGTACAAACTTCTTCACACATAAATATATGCACATTCATACATAGCTATGGCTCATACCCCCTCTTGCAAAAATACAGCCCCTACCTATCCTCCCTTGACCTTCTACTTCCACCTATCAATCCATGGGGAGTTTGTACAGAAATACCGAATGCATAAGGATCTGCAGGAAAAGTGAGGATTCTAAGACGTGTGTGTGGTAAATTCTGCAGAGACGAGTCGTGGCCGGGAGAAGTCATCATGGCGGTCTGGGCTGAAAGGAAAAAAACAAGGGGAAGATGACAACTATGATCAGAGAAGTCGTCACCTGTGAGTCACTGACTGCAACTAAAATCACATATAGTCCACAGAGCCTGTGTGCAACTGGTAGTCACTATGTGGTGATGGCAAGTAGTTATGGTCTGGCAGTATTATTTGGTCCTTAGGTAGTGGTATAATTGGAATTTATGGTGTTGGTATTGTGGGATTTGTTTAGTAACAGTATGATGGTAATACGTGTGGTGTATCTGCTCCATGCATAGGTGTATTATCTGGTGACCGTGTTGTTTAGAGGCATTACACTATTGTACATATTTGAGTGGTTTTAAAAAGGCAATTTTCTCAGTGCTGATTATCATTACACAGTGACTGCAGAATGGGCAGGATCTATGAAGAATACTTGTAAAATTAGTGATAGGAACATATATGTTTTTGGGGCTGTCACCTGGTGCCTAAAGGAGCCGCACATCATGGCACATGTAAAGAGTAGTGTTGAGCGATTATTATTGACAAAGTTGAAATCGGCACAGTTTTTATGTTGATCGAAATTTTTAGATCATGCGATAATTTAGGTTAAAATCTGTGCATCATCTATTAAGATCGCGCCATTTTCGGCGCTTCGTCATTTTGCGGCCAGCAAATCAGCTTAAAAATAGAGCGGGTGGTGTGTGTGCGGTCTGACGGGAGGGTTTTTGGGGTTGCGTGGGGGAAAAAATCACATGACCTGTTTTAAATGAACACCCTCCTTTTCACCCCTCATGTCCCCGGCGTCTCAGACAGAGGAGTGCTTGTTGTGTCCAAACCCTCGGGAAAATTTAAATCTATTTCTTCACAGAGAAAGCTCTTGTTGCTGTGATCCTTTACAATTTAGTTAGATTAGAGTTTTGGAAAGTTTATGTGTTGGGTAGAAATTTTTAAAGGGGCTCTACCGCGTAAAGCCGAAAGGGATGGAGGGGGGGGCCCCCCGGGGGGCACAGCAAAATTAAAAAAAATACTGGATAAAGTTCACCAAGACTTAGTGTAGACATTGCACTGCAATGCTTTATTATTAACGTTTTCTATTGAAAATTTCCGGATATTGGGCACCGAATTAAATTTTGGGTAACACTTTTTAGTAATGCAGTCTCTTGTTTGGTGCAAAAAATCCACTTTTAATTTTCGTATACATTTTTGACAGGTGTTCATTTTTAAAATTTTCCCATTTTCCCCCTTTGTTGATATACCACCCTGCCGTTAATTAGAATCCCGCAATTTGTAGTCGCAAGGTTGAAGGTGCCAAAAATATTTATTATCCGAATAAATTTCAGATACGGTTTTTTGACTTTTTCGCAACAGCTTTGTTTTTTGAGGCACCCTTGCACTTAAATGTGAATACGCAATTTTTGTCACCCCAGGTGAATTTAAGAGCCAAAAAATACTTTTTTACCAAAAACTTACAGAACGTGTTTTTTGACTTTGGGCCCCTACAGCTTTGTTTATGAAACACCTTTCATTTTAAAAGGAAACAGCAATTTTGTAGTCCCCCCAGGGGAATTGAAAGGGGCCAAAAATACCTTTTATTATGTACATTTCGTAGTTTTTTTTGACTTTGGCGCCACAGCTTTGTTCTTTAGGCCCTTGCATTAAAAGTGAAAACGCAATTTTTTTTCGCCCCGGTGAAATTTAGGGCCAAAAAAATTTTATTTTCCAATATTACAGTACTGTTTTTTCACTTTGGCGCACTCAGCTTTTTTCATTAAGCACCTTGCATAAATTGAATACTGCATTTTGTGTCCCCAGGTGAAATTGAAAGGTGCCAAAAATACTTGTATTATCCGAAAAAATTTCAGTACGTGTTTTTTTTACTTTGGGCATACGCTTGTTCATTGGGCACTTTCCTTTAAAAGTGAATACTGCAATTTGTAGCATCCGGGGAATTGAAGATCCAAAAAATCCTTTTATTATCCCAATACATTTCGATCCTGTTTTTTGACTTTGGCGCACTAAGCTTTGTTTATTGAGGCACCTTTAAAAATTTAAAAGTGAATCGTAAATTTTGTGTCACCACAGGGGAATTTAAGGTTCCCAAAAAACCCTTTTTTATCCAAAACATTTTAGATACGGTTTTTTTTCTTTTTCGCACTACAGCTTTGTTATTGAGGCACCTTGCCTTAAGTGAATCAGCAATTTTGTAGTACCACAGGGGAATTGAAAGGGGCCAAAAAAACCTTTATTACCGAACTTTTCAATAGTTTTTTTACTTTGGCCACTACAGCTTTGTTCTTGGGAACCTTCCCTTTAAAATGTAAATACTGCAATTTTGAGTACCAGGTAAATTTGTGGGTCCCCAAAAAATACCTTTTATCCGAATACATTACAGATACGTGTTTTTTCACTTTTGCCCATCCCAGTTTTTTTATAGGCCACCTTCCCATTAATTTTAAAACCAGCAATTGGGGTTTTACCACAGGTGAATTGAAGGTGCCAAAAAATACCTTTTTTTACCCAAATACATACAGATACGTTTTTTTTACTTTGGGCCATCATTTTGTTGATAACACTTTCCTTTAAATTTGAATCCCAATTTTGTAGTACCCCGGTAATTGAAAGGGCCAAAAAAACCTTTTATATCCAAATATTTTTCAGTCTGTTTTTTCACTTTGGCCCGGGCCTTTGTTGAAGACTTTTTTGCAGTTAAATTTGAATCGGCAATTTTGTAGTAACCACGGGTAATTGATAGGTCCCAAAAATTTCCTTTTTTATTATCCAATACTTTTCAGATAGGGTTTTTCACTTTGCGCAGGCCACTTTGTTGAAGATTATTTTGCAGTTAAATTTGAATACAGAAATTTTTGTAGTCACCAAGTAAATTTATAGGTGCCAAAAATCCTTTTTATTATCCAAAAAATTTCAGATAGTGTTTTTTACTTTGGGCGGGCCCACTTTTTGTTGATTACTTTGCAGTTAATTTGAATCCATAATTTTTTTTGATTTGGGGGATTTGAGAATAGCTGTGATTTGCCGTTTTTAATAAGAGATTTTCCCAAAACTTTCCCAATTTTCTAAAAATTTTTTTTCTAAACAGGAGCAAAATTTCAGGTGGTAAAGCGGAAAAGAGGGGGGTAGGAATGGAGGTAGAGGAAAGGAGAGAAGGTGCTCCTTCAGTGCTGGGGACAACACGCAGCCAGGGATCTCAGTTGCAGGACCGTCAGGGTTTTATCGCTGGGGCGGGCCCTGTGAAATTCAGTAACGAACAGCGTCGCCAATCGTCCTTCGTGGGTAATGCAAATGCATCCAGCAGTCTTACTCCTGTCCTCCCAACACGGCCAAAAAGTGTCATCCATCCCACATCCCCCCAAAATGAAAACACCCAAAAAGTCAAATCGTGTCCCCCACCACTGTGGGATAATCCATTTTAAAAAAACCCTTTTTTGGAAAAAAAATGCGGTTGGGGTCAAAAGGGCATTTTAAAAAGATCAAAAAGGCCAAAGGGGGAGGATTTTCTCTGCTCTAAACCCCCAGTTACTGATCCATCAGGGGGAAAAGGGAAAAGCCGGTCAATCGGAAAAAATCCGGGGGGTTTGGCAACGCCTTGCAGTCCCTCTTGCTTGTAGCCCCAGCTCCTGGATGCGAATTTTCAGGACGGGCGAAGTTCCAAACCCGTGTTGATGGGTGATGATGAAAGACCCTTTTTCGGATCCAACGTGGTCTTTTCAGCAGAATTTTTCTTGCGAGGCTTCATCAATGGACAAGGGGGAAGACGATGGGGTAGTGTCAGTACGGGTTCCGCCCTTTAAAAAAGGGGGAAAGGGGGGCGCAGAAGTCCGTGATAAAGATTCCGCCAGCCCGGGGCGCAAACCCCCCTCCCGTTATCGCCCTCAAAAAGGTCCAGGAACCCCTCAAACCTGGGCCTTTTTTTGAGCCAAACCCGATTTACCCAGCGATTCATATGGGGCCTTTGCCCCCAAAAGCTAAGTTGAGGAAGAACTTTTGGTGGTTTTAAACCCCCACCAACATGGCTAGTCCCCATGGGGCGAATGCAAAGAGTTTAAATGGGGGGAACACTTGGCCAAAAAAAGGGCCAGAACCCAGCCGGGCCCCCCAACCCCTGTCACACCCTCTTTTCTCCGCTCCTCCCACCTTTCCCCCCCCCACCAACTCCCCAGCTGCCCATGCTCTGATTTATGATAGGGATCAGGGCCCCCGCTTTTTGCCCCACCGTCCCCCCGAGTTTCCACCAGCCCCCCACCGGGGACCCATCCACCCCCTTTTCCTTTCCCCCATTTTTATGACCTTGCACACCTACGCGGCCAGTTGCAGCAGCCTTCTGTCTTCCAGTTTGGGACAGAAGACAACTTTAACCAACATACAAAGCAAACGCGCTGAATGTCGCAATTTCAGGCTTTTGGCTTTGGATTTGTGACTTTCCGTCTGATGGACACGATGGGTGCCCCACGTCATGGCCCTTTGCCTGCCCATCTCAGATGTCGGAGCAGGCATTTCTTTGGCCCAGGAAAAGCCGTCCTGCCCCTGGCAGCCAGGTGTATCTAAAATTTCAAGCGCGGTGTCTGCATCTGTGGTCGGAAAAGTCCATTGACCACCGTCACATGGACTAGTAAGCACGGCCAAGGCCGCTAATACCTTGTGAAGCTCACTGGGTGACGCTGGGTGGATGTCTCTGGGGGAAAAGTGACAGGTGGCTCTCAGGCTAGGCGCACGCTCTTCCAAACCTCAGGGATGGGCAGGTTCTTTCCCCAAGGTCCTTGGTGGCATCACATGCCCGAGAAACCAGGCCGTGGTTGAAATTAATCTGTCTTGGAGACCATCCCCACACAGGTCAGGAGCTGGGACGGTCTGCTCGCAAGAGGACCGATGCGCTGGCTGGGTGACCAAGATACCCTGTGCAGGCAAGGTGGTGTGCGATAAGGTGCGAAATCTGCTGGCCGCCCATTAAGATCGGTGGCTGGAGACATCCCTTGCCTGGCACATGTCATGAACTTGTTGTCCAGAAATTTCTAAAGAGCTAACCCGGGTCTGGATGACTGTGAGGAAGGCTCGAAGTCTATTCGCACTTTCCGCCGTTAGCACCTTGCCTTCGTCCGCCTGGCTGCAGTTGGCAGGCATCAGCTCGGCCTCACCGTTCAAAAACGTTTCATTGTTGACGTGGGCAACACGCTGGAATTCCACCTTCCACATGCTCAAGCGATTGTGGCAGCAGCGCAAGGCCATACGCAGTACTAAGTGAACATGGCCTGACAAGCAGCGGTGTCGGACCTGGGGTGTTGAGCTACCGAAGGTGGATGGAGGTGAAAAGTGCTTGCTTGTCAGCATGAGCATTTGTGGTGATCTTAGTTTTGGAAGATCATTGGACACTCTGAACGACAGGTCCCGCAGGAACGGAGGGGAGACGGTCACAGATGCGGACACGGAGCCTTTTCTCCAGCAATCTCACACAAGGCCCGAAGTTTCACAATTTCATCGGTCTTCATTAGGCCCCCCCCCCCCCCCCCCCAAATGGCTCGGGTCCAGGGCTAGTGATGGTGGCGCAATCCAGCTCTCAGGGTGCCTCCATTCAGGCAAGGCAGGGCTGGGTTGTAGGTGTGGCGGTGGCAGCGGCGGAGGAGGAGGAGGTATTCCTTAGACACCCGACGGTACCGACGTCCTGCCTTGGAAAAAGGTTGGCGCGAATTTGAGGCGGAGGAGGAAGATGAGGAAGATCAGTTTGCTAGAGCCCCTGACCAGCGGTTGGGAAATCAAGGCTCCATCTCTCACATGAGTGCTTGGATGTCCATTTCCTCCAACATGATCTGCATTAAGGCCATCAAAGTGACAAACAGTTACTGGGTGGCACCCTCTGGATCACGGTACAAAACAAAACTCAGCACATTCCTTCCACCACCAAATGAGAGTAAAATGCAGGAAAGGAGACCTTGCTGATTGATCAACTGGAGACATCTGTTGCGTCTGCTTCACGTACCCAAAATGTCACGGTGGAACAACATCAGCGAGTTACAGCAGTAGAGTGCCGCAAGTAAGCGTAGAGGCAGCTAGCAAGCATGCAAGGTGGCAGAGCCTTTTGGGTGACCTCTGGCAATCTTTATTTACCCTTCACCAACGCATGCAATGCGGGCACACTGAAGGACAGCTTAAGATATGGTTGCACGACTTCTGTGTCTCAACAACGATGTTTTTGTATGTGTTCCGGACACAATAGACTTCTGGGTATCCAAAATGGACGAATGGCCGAGCTCGCTCGCACGCCATGAGGGTGTTGTCGCCCAGAGCCAGCGTCATATCTGTGCGGACCTTCAGCACAGCTGGAGGAGTGTACAAATTTAGACACGACAACGCATCCGCTTTCCCACAGAATAATGTGGATCGTTTGACTTTCATCAAGATGAATCTGGCATGGATTTCTGATGCTGTTTTGGTCCATTGCCGAAGTACGATTAGTTACGGTCTACTTCACATTCTCTTCAATCAGAAATGGTCCTCTTAAAAACTTTTTTTTATAATTGATCATTTCTACTGCAATTTTATTCTTCTTTTCCCAAACAGTTTCATTTTGTGGTTTAGCTGTGAGGAGACTGTAAAAAGACAAGCAAAGGTTTCATGACACACGTATTCCATTTACTCACGTTATCTTAGAGTTTTTCGCCATTGTCAATGGTTTTGAGGTATGTTGCGGGAGATACAGCTATAATTATGGTCCTTTGGACTCGAAATGCTGGCTTTTTAAGTGGAATTTTCTCATCACAATTTTTAATGTGCTGAGAGTATATTTATTATTTTTTGGGAACATGTAGCTGTGAGATAAGCATATTCATGGTCCTATGGCAACAGTAATGTGGTCTGTTAAGTGGCATTTCTCCTCACAATTTTTATTAGTGGTTGAGGAAGTCATTTTTTTTCATTATTTGGGGTCATGTTGTGTGAGATACAGGAATAAATCATGGTCTTTGAACAGAAATGTGGCTTTCTAAGTTGGCATTTCTCCACTCAAAATTTTTACAGTGGCTGAGAAGTCATTTTTATAATTTTTTGGGTCATGCTGCTTTGGAAATGCAGCGAATACTACAGGTCCTACTATAAAACAAAATGTTGTTTCTAAAGACTTTTGTTTCTTCACAATTGTGCAAAGTGGTCAAGGTTCAGTTGAATTTTGGGGCTTTGCTGTGACATGCCGCTAACTTGGGTCCTATTATAAAAAAAAATGTTGTTCTAACAGACATTTGACTTCACAATTGTCCAAAGGGCTCAAGGTCATGCTTTGAATTTTTGGGGGCATTTTGCTGTGACAGGCAGCTATACTACAGGTCCTTATTATAAAAAAAATTTGTTTCTAACAGACATTTGTTCTTCACATTGTCAGAGTGGCTCAAGGGTGATGGTGCTGTCAGAAAACAGGAATAGGTAGGACACTGTAATGGACTCATTTGCAAAATGACTTGTTTTGCAAGATCTTTAACATAAGCTATCAATCACTGTATTGAGACAAACCATTTAATACAATTAAAAAAGATGAAAACAAAGACCAAGGTGGGATTCCATACCTATTTTAAAAATGTGTTTTCTATAATTTAAACTACTATAAAAATTGACATGTACAAAATAGCTGGTTAAAGAAGTCCTCTGAATTGTACAAGGGAGGTACCGGAAAAAACTTGACCTGATGTAGGTTATTCCAGAGGACATGGGAGTTATGGAGCACAGACAGAGAACAAAGTACAGAGACAATTTCCTCCAGGACGGTTGAGTAAATAAGAAAATAGGATATGCCAGAAAAAGGCACTGGGTTGTAACAGGAGCGTTAACCACAGTATTTCCATAGTGATAGATCAATTGGTCCGCACTCATACGGAGGGGCAAGCGTTACAGGACCGGGACAGTATTGTCCAGGTGAAACTAAAATGGTGGTTGAAAGACTCTTTTTCCGGCACTTTTTAATCTGGGTCATGGCAGGTTTTGGGGCCTCCTGCGGTGGCCCAGGACAGGTATGTCAAGTCCAGTGATATCTAAAATGGTGGCTGAAGATCTTTTTCCGGCACTTATTAATCTGGGGTTTCATGCAGGTTCTTGGGGCTCATGTGTGGCCTGGACAGGTATAGTCATTGTCCAGTGAAATATAATGGGGTTTGAAAGACTCTTTTTCCGGCACTTTTTAATATTCTGGGGGTCATGCAGTTTGGGGTTAATGCTATGTGCAAGGACAGGTATAGTCCATGTCCAGAGAAACTAAAAGGTGGTTGAAAGACCGCCCTATTTTCTGGCAGCTTTTTATTGGGGGTCATGCAGGTTTGGGGCTCATGCTGTGGGCCCGGACAGGATTAGTCAATGTCCATTTCAACTAAAATGGTGGTTGAAAATGGACTCCTTTTTCAGGCACTTTTTAAATCTGGGGGTCATGCTGGTTTGGGGCTCATGCTGAGTTCCAGGACCAGGGTTAGATTCAAGGTCAGTTCAAATAAAAAGATGGTTTCAATCATATGCCTTCTGGCACTTTTTAATTTGTGGGTGATGGCAAGGTGAGGGTCTTTCTGTGGTTCTAGACTGGGATAGTGAATGGGCTGTCATTTTTTTTTCTGTGGCTTTTATAAATTAGTGTGTTGCCTAAGAGGGAGAACGTTCCATTTACTGTGTGGATTTTAATTCCTCGTTCTCCACGCTGATTTGGGTGTAAGAATGAAGGTGTTGTTGTCTCCATCGATCATAATTTGGACCATCGACCATCGATTATTCTGTCGTTGATGGTCGACTATCGACAATCGAGCGATGTCAATGGCCAACGTAATCGCTCAACACTAGAAATAAGCTGCCAAAAATTACTAGTTTCTTGTGCGTGTTTTAAAACGAGTAGTATTTCTACTGACCACAACAGAGAAATACTTAATTAACCCTTGGATCTAAATTGGCAAAAGAAATAAGGTGCCAAAAAATACGCTTTGTGCGTGTTAAAACGAGTGTATTTTACTGACCTCAAAGCAGAAAAAAAACTTAATTATCCTTCGGATATGATTATGCTACAGGCAAAATTTTTCTTTGGGTTGAAAAAAACACTATTTTTTTACTGAGTAACATACAGCAGAAAAAGCTTAATTAACCTAGGATCTAAATTTTGCACAAAGAAATGAGCTGCGAAGTTTACCAGCTTTGTAGACGTTTTAAATTTATTGTGTGTTTTACTGACCATCAAAAAGCAGAAAAAAAACTTAATTAACCTTCGATATGATTTATGCTACAGGCAAAATTTCTTCTTTGGCATTGAAAAACACCGTTTAATTTATTGACTACAACAGCAGAAAAACACTTAATTAACCCTTGGATCTAAATTGCGCAAAAGAAATGAGCTGCCAAAAATTACCAGCTTTGTAGCGTGTTAAAAAGACGTGTATTTTACTGACCACAACAGCAGAAAAACGCTTAATTAACCCTTGGATCTAAATTGCGCAAAAGAAATGAGATGCCAAAAATTACCAGCTTTGTAGCGTGTTAAAACGACGTGTATTTTACTGACCACAACAGCAGAAAAATGCTTAATTAACCTTCGGATATGATTTATGCTACAGGCAAAATTTCTTCTTTGGCAATGAAAAACACGTTTATTTTAATGACCACAACAGCAGAAAAAACGCTTAATTAACACTTGGGTCTAAATTTCGCAAAAGAAATGAGCTGCCAAAAATTAAGTGGTATTTGGATTGTAAAAACGCTTTTTCTTTACTGAATACAACAGCAAGAACAGGCTTAGATAACCCTTGGATATTCAATGTGCTCAAGAACTGAGCAGATAGCATTAAAATGTATATGCAACTGAATTGGACGCACACTGGACTTCAATTCCAATACCCCACAAAATCAACATTAGAACGTAAGAGAAGCAGTCTCTGAGAAAAGCTGTGACACCCCCCAAAAAATCGCTGTATAAAAGGCCTTTCTCTAACACTGGAGCTGCAGCAGCTACAACACGGCACAGAGAGAACAGTGTGAACTGCCAGCGTCGCGCCAGGACTTATATAGTGCGGTGACGTCACAGAATCCCGTCGGTCTCTGATTGGCTTCATCTCTGCACATGTCATTTAGGCTACTCCTTTCTTCCTCCCAGAGTTCTTTGCCCCATGTAACGCAATGTGCTCGCAGCCATTTTATCAATTAAAAACACGCTTCGTTCCCGCGAATCACCCCAAACTTCGACTTCGTTCAGAATCGAGTTTTCTTGAAATTCTAAACGAATTCCACTTCATTAGAATCGATTTGCCCATCTCTAGACAGTATGTATAAAAGAAAGTTATACACCAAACATTGGCGCAGAGAGTGTAATGCGGCAGTTTTCTGCCAAACTTTGGCACAGTGTTGGTGCATTCAAAAGTGACATGTCTAGTGCAGACTGTACCAGGTTTTGGTGTATGACTATTCATACATTTGTCAGACAGAACTACAACAGTTTTTGGCTCAAAGTACACCAGAAAACTGGCATACTCAGTTCATACTTGTTGCCTTAGTACCCTAACAGCAGATTTACTACACAGACAGCCTTGGGGCTACTTTAGGTCCCCTGGAATGACTGTGAAGACATTTACAGGGTCATTGGCTTGGGAGCCAGTGACTTGATTAGGCATAAGAATTGCCCGTGAATATGCCATTCAAAGGGTTGAATGGAGGAGATCAGAGGAAGCCTCCAGTCCCTACCATGAACAGAGACTGCTTTAGGAAAAGAGCAGTTAACTACAGCTCCGTTGCTAGTTAAGCTGGGCACTGCAAGATGCAAATCGTTTTTGAAGGCAGCAATGTATTTTATCATTGCTACCAACAGAGAACATGCACCATCTACTGTGAAAAACAGTGGGTGATTGTAAATGGGTTAACATTCATAAAGATTTTGATCATAGCCCTCTATCTTTTCTGTCTTTCAGGTTATACTTATTGGGTTCTCTAAGGCCGACATGTATAAACAGGGCTGTGTCATTTTTTTGGCGTGTTTTGAGCCAAACAAACTGTGGTAATCCTGTTCTATAGATGTACAAACCATTATACGCCAAAACTTGGTGCATTGTATACCAGACATGACATTTTTGAACACACAAAAGAGATGGGAGCGTGTCATGCCATGTCCACAATCTGCCCAAAATGTAACAATGTTTGGCACAAAACTGTCATACAAATCCATATCCGTTTCAAAGTGGCATGGCTGAGACTACTTTTGGCGTAACACAGGACACATTTATAAAGTGCTGTGAGACACTTTCATACATACTGTTGGGTCGCACAATATTAAAAACAGAGGTAGAACTGGCATGTCAGCGCCAGGTTCATACATGTCCCCCAGAAGGTTGTAAGTATGTTTTTTTTCTAGTTTTTTTCCCCATGGTGGGTGGTTTTACACATAGCATTTTTTTTAAATGTCACTGTTGTTTTTTATGAATTTTTTTGGTTAAAGAAGTGTATCCGGTGTCATGAGTAGCGCTGCAGCACTCGTCCCCGTGTTCCATCTCATGATCTCTCTCCCTTGGGAGAACTCACTTACAAGTCATCGATCCTGCGACCCTGCTCCTTAGGCCGCACGCACCGGCTCTTTCAAATTTAAAAGGACAGCGCGCCGGTAATTGGTTTTACCGGCTGCTGACCTTATATAAGGGCTTCCTCGCTGAATCCATAGTGCCCTTTACCTATGCGAGGAAGCCTTATTTGACTCCGACCTTGAACCTTCGCTTCCTGCACTCCGACTACAATTCCGTCTCTCGATTCTGTATCGTGTTGCACCTCGACCGCCTCCGCAAGCAAGTCACATCAAGGGTAGTGACCTGGTGAAATCCCACTGCGGCAAGTCCATCCCGCTTTGCGGCGGGTTTTCGGGTAAAAACCCGGGGATCCCCCTTAGACTCCTCCCTGGTGGGTCGTACCCCCGGGTTGGGGCCACCCAGTGGATCCACTACCCCGGCTCTTACAGATGGATTTGGCCATGGCCCCCAAAAACCCAAGGCCCTCGTTGCCAGGTGGAACACTCAAACACCCAAACTTGCCCAGCAATCTTACGGCGGCCGCAACGGGCGCAACAGTTGGACCAGCTGAGGGACAAGATCAGCGGGCTTATCCCCCCCAAAGCGACAACCTCCTCCGCCCCCTTTTCCGGTTTGTTCCATTTCCTGCCATCTTTTACTGCCCCGTGGGCCCCAAAGCTTGGGCGTCACCCCCCTCGACTTTCGACGGAGACGGGAAGCTCTGCAGCGGATTTATTTTTTCGCTCCATGCACGGGGGAACGAGGGCCCGATCATTTCCCGGGCCCGAACCAAAGGGGCATTCGGGGCTCTGCCCTGCTCTGGGGGAAAGGGGCTTTTTGCTTGGGCTAACCATTCTGGGCCCGGGGGGTGATCCATTTACGGATTCCCTGAAAGGCCCTTTCCCTCAAGGATTTCCCGCTGTTTTCTTTAAAGGAACCGTAGGGGTTTCTTCAGCTGAGACCCGCACCCTGAGCCTACCCAAGGGGATGCCTTTGGTTTGGCACTCTGGCCTGGGACTAACCTGGAATGAGGCTCCCCTGTGCAAAACCTTAAAAGAACCCCCTCTCCGCAGGGTCAAGGTTTGCCCCCCTTGGCAGCAAGGGGATTCCCGGGCCCTCTGAGTATTGTCCATCTGGCCAGGGCGTTTTGGATTGCGCTTCGCCAAAAGGGCGGGAAGACTCCCCCAGGAACGTGCCCTCCTTTCGCCCTCGGGGGCTCCTTGGGTTTGGCCCCGGGTTTTCCCCAGAACCCTCCTCTGCTACTTCCCCCAGCACTCCGGCGAGGAGCACATGCAAGTTTAACCGTGCCCACCTCTTTGGGAAAAGGACTGTCCCCAAAAACGACGCGCAGAGAACTGGGGCCCTTTTTTTTTGCACCATTTTGGAGCACTTTCTCCAAGATTTTCTCCAAGTTGAATCTGCGAGGGACCTATAACCTCATCCACAGCCGGGAGGGCGACGAATGGAAAACGGCGTTCAACACCAGGGACGGGCATTTTGAATATCTTGTTATGCCTTTCAGTCTCTGCAATGCTCCTACCGTGCTCCAGGCTTCGTAAACAAGATTTTTGGGATCTCTTATACTCCTGCATTATTGTGTATCTCAATGACATTTTGGTCTTTTCACCGGATGTCAAGTCCCACCGTCTCCATGTGCGCCAGGTCATCAGTCGTCCCCGAGAAAATCATCTCCTATGCCAAGTTGGAGAAGTGTCAGTTCCATCAGACCAGTCTGCCCTTACATTATCTCGGCAAATTGTCTGCTGTCCTGAAATGGACTCGTCAAGTCGGCCTTTGGGCTATCCATCGCTTCCTGGGGTTTGCCAATTACTACCGCCTGTTCATTCCACATTTTTCTACTCTGGTGCCCCCATGGTGGCCCTTACGAAGAAGACTGGCAATCTGAAGAAATGGCCACAGGCGGCCGAAGATGCGTTCACTCGGCTCAAGGCGACATTTGCCTTTGCCCCCATTTTGTCGCGCCCGGACATCGAGAAACCTTTCTTCCTGGAGGTCGATGCATTTTCAGTGGGAGCAGGGGTGGTGCTTTCTCAGCGGGACCCAGACCGCAAGATGATCACTTGTGGGTTTGTCTCGAAAACCTTCTCCCCTGCTGAGAAGAACTATACCATTGGAGACCGCACGTTGCTGCCCATTAAGTTAGCCCTTGAAGAATGATGTCATCTGTTGGAAGGGGCTCACTAACCGATTACTATCTATTCAGATCATAAGAACCTGGCGTACCTTCAGACGGCCCAGCGTCTTAACCCCAGGCAAACCCGCTGTCCCTTCTTCTCGCGGTTCGATTTGTGATCCACTTCGCCCAAAAGAGAAGAACATCAGGCTGATGCCGTCACGAGCGTCTGACATCTGGGTGAGGAGTCACCTCCTGGTCACATCATTCCTCCAGATCGTCTGATTTCTGCAGCCCCGTTGGACCTCAGAGAGGTACCCCCGGGCAAGACTTGCGTGCGTCCTTAGGGTTTCTCGGGAGATCTCTTCAGGCAGAGCGAAGGGAGGGCCGAAGGAGGAGTACCCGTCATGAGTAGCGCCGCAGCCCGCAGTTCGTATTGTGGGTGCACTCGTCCCCCTGCGCCCTCGCCTGCGCTCGAGGCAAGCGGTGCCGCGGCCCCCGTGTCGGGCCGCGGGTGGGCTCGCTCCCTCTGGCGCACTCACTTACCAGTCCTCGCTCATTCTTCCCAGCATCTGTCTGCCAGCCGGTGCGCGCGGCCCCGCTCCTTTCAAATTCACCAGCATTTGGTTTTGCCGGGCCCCGGACACTAAAATAAGGGGGTCCTCCCCCGGAACTTCCTTGCCGAATCCATAGTGCTCTTTACCTATGGCGAGGTTTACCGTTCCTATGTACCAGTTCTGTCTTTCCTCTCGTCCACCGACCTTGAACCTTCGCTGCCTGCCCCAGCCTTCTGGCCTGACTCCGACTACAATTCCGTCTCTCGATTCTGTATCGTGTTGCACCTCGACCGCCTCCGCAAGCAAGTCACGTCAAGGGTAGTGACCTGGTGAAATCCCACCGCGGCAAGTCCATCCCGCTTTGCGGCGGGTTCTGGTGAAAACCGGGATCCACTTAGACTCCGCTCCCTGGTGTGGTCTGTACCACCGCTTGCGGCAGCCCAGTGGATCCACTACCCCGGCTCGTTACAGATGGATTTGGCCATGGATTCCACCAAGGTCTCGTTGCCTATTGTGGAACACTCTACATCCATCGTTGCCCAGCAATCTTAGCAGCTGGCGCAACAGCTGGACCAGCTGACGGACATGATGCAGCAGCTTATCGCCTCTCAGCGACAACCTCCGCCACCTCCTCCAGTTGTTCCAGTTCCTGCCATCTCTACTGCCCCTGTGGGACCCAAGCTTCGGCTGTCACTCCCCTCGACGTTCGACGGAGACTGGAAGCTCTGCAGCGGATTTATTATTCGCTCCATGCACGTGGAACTGATGGCCGATCAGTTTCCGTCCGAACGGTCAAAGGTGGCATTCGTGCTCTGTCTGCTCTTGTGAAAGGCTCTGGCTTGGGCTACACCCTTCTGGGACAGGGGTGATCCGGTGATGGATTACCTGCAGGCCTTCCTCAAGGAGTTCCGCTGTGTCTTCGAGGAACCTGTACGGGCTTCTTCAGCTGAGACCGCACTCCTGAGCCTACGCCAAGGGGATGCCATTAGGTTTCGCACTCTGGCCTCGGAGCTAACCTGGAATGAGGCTGCCCTGTGCACAACCTTCAAGAAGGGCCTCTCCTGCAGGGTCAAGTTTGCACTGGCAGCAAGTGATCTCCCGGTGTCTCTGAGTGAGTTGATCCATCTGGCCACGCGTATTGATGTGCGCTTCGCCGAAAGGCAGGAAGAGCTCCGCCAGGAACGTGACTCCATTCGACCTCGGCGGCTCCTTCGTTTGGCTCCGGTATTCCAGAAGCCTCCTCTGCTACTTCCCCAGCACTCCGGCGAGGAGCACATGCAAGTGGACCGTGCCCACCTCTTGGAACAGGAGCTGTTCCATCGACGCGCAGAGAATCTGTGCCTGTATTGCACCAGTTCGGAGCACTTTCTCCAAGATTTTCTCCAAGTTGGATCTGCGAGGGACCTATAACCTCATCCACAGCCGGGAGGGCGACGAATGGAAAACGGCGTTCAACACCAGGGACGGGCATTTTGAATATCTTGTTATGCCTTTCGGTCTCTGCAATGCTCCTGCCATGCTCCAGGGCTTCGTTAACAAGATTTTTAGGGATCTCTTATACTCCTGCATTATTGTGTATCTCAATGACATTTTGGTCTTTTCACCGGATGTCAAGTCCCACCGTCTCCATGTGCGCCAGGTCATTAGTCGTCTCCGAGAAAATCATCTCTATGCCAAGTTGGAGAAGTGTCAGTTCCATCAGACCAGTCTGCCCTTACATTATCTCGGCCAAATTGTCTGCTGTCCTGAAATGGACTCGTCAAGTCGGCCTTTGGGCTATCCATCGCTTCCTGGGGTTCGCCAATTACTACCGCCTGTTCATTCCACATTTTTCTACTCTGGTGCCCCCATGGTGGCCCTTACGAAGAAGACTGGCAATCTAAAGAAATGGCCACAAGCGGCCGAAGATGCGTTCACTCGGCTCAAGGCAACATTTGCCTTTGCCCCCGTTTTGTCGCGCCCGGACATCGAGAAACCTTTCTTCCTGGAGGTCGACGCATTTTCAGTGGGAGCAGGGGTGGTGCTTTCTCAGCGGGACCCAGACCGCAAGATGATCACTTGTGGGTTTGTCTCGAAAACCTTCTCCCCTGCTGAGAAGAACTATATCATTGGAGACCGCAAGTTGCTGCCCATTAAGTTAGCCCTTGAAGAATGACATCATCTGTTGGAAGGGGCTCACCAACCGATTACTATCTATTCAGATCATAAGAACCTGGCGTACCTTCAGACAGCCCAGCATCTTAACCCCAGGCAAACCCGCTGTCCCTCTTCTTCTCGCGGTTCGATTTTGTGATCCACTTTCGCCCAACAGAGAAGAACATCAAGGCTGATGCCCTGTCACGAGCCTCTGACATCTTGGGTGAGGAGTCACCTCCTGGTCACTACATTCCTCCAGATCGTCTGATTTCTGCAGCCCCGTTGGACCTCAGACAGGTACCCCCGGGCAAGACTTGCGTGCGTCCCGAGGGTTTCTCGGGAGATCTCTTCAGGCAGAGTGAAGGGAGGGCCGAAGGGTGGAGTACTGTCATGAGTAGCGCCGCAGCCCGCAGTTCGGGCGCACTCGTCCCCCTGTGCTCTCGCCTGTGCCCGAGGCAAGCGGTGCCGCTTACCAGTCCTCGCTCATTCTTCCCAGCATCTGTCTGCCAGCTGGTGCGCGCGGCCCCGCTCCTTTCAAATTTACCGGTATTTGGTTTTGCCGACCGCTGACACTATATAAGGGCTCCTCCCCCAGAACTTCCTTGCCGAATCCATAGTGCTCTTTACCTATGCGAGGTTTACCGTTCCTATGTACCAGTTCTGTCTGCTCTCGTCCACCGACCTTGAACCTTCACTGCCTGCCCCAGCCTTCTGGCCTGACTCCGACTACAATTCCGTCTCTCGATTCTGTACCGTATTGCACCTCGGCCGCCTCCGCAAGCAAGTCCCATCATGGGTAGCGACCTGGTGGAATCCCGCCGCGGCAAGTCCATCCCGCTTTGCGGTGGGCTCTGGTGAAAACTGCTCCCTGTTGTGGCCTGTACCACCGCTTGCGGCGGCCCAGTGGATCCACTACCCCAGCTCGTTACATCCGGCAAGGAGAATAAACATGAGCAAGTTGAAAACCTACAGAAATAATTTACCGTAAGCTAGACTTTAATCAAACTCTTTAATCTTTTAAAATACAACTCACTGTATATGAAAGGATAGCAATTTACCCCTTCCATACAAAAATGTCAAATTAAGTGAAGTTTATGAACCCCTGGCAGATTGCAGAACAGTTTTTTGTTTGTGTCAAATGATTTCTATGTCTTGAGGGACATATATTTCATCTCTACAGCAGCGCTGTCACTATTAAAGTTCCAATCCTCCAGTTTCCTGTTAGTTTCTAGCTAAAATTATGTTGTAAGGGGTCACAATCTTCGCTTGATCCAAAAAGTCTCCTCTACATTATACAAAACTATAATCGCTGAAATTTTTATAGAAGAAATGCAATGTACCCAAAAAGCCTTTTATAGCCCCCTTATTTTGTGAGCATCCATTAAAACTTTTTAAAATTATTACTATATAGTACCAGCCACATAAAGACAATGGTTTCCTTCCATATTCAATGAATGCTTTAGATACACTAATGATACAGGAACTTATCTATATATTTTGACCATCTCTTCAATTTTTCTGGACAAATGTAACCTCTCTGATCTCACACATTTGCAGTATACCCAACTGAAAAATTTTCATCAATTGATCCTTGAGCAGTTACAACAACATCACTATAAAACTAATATACCATCTTCTAACAGGCGCAAAACTCATTCCAGCCCTCCGGAGGGTCCCAGTTGCTCTTTAGCTCATAGGATTAAGAAAGTTTATCAAATTTATCAGCTGTAAGATATCTGTGCAGACCAGGAAACAATGGCAAGTTTTTTTTAACATCTACAGCACAAAGTATGCTTCATAAGTTGATCCACAACCCTCATAGGCTCTAAAACAGTCTTTCATTGTGCTACGTCATAGATCCCATCTTACCCCTGCTTCATTCCCTAACCCTCATATTATAGCTCCACCTCCCTTTACACACAACCGTTTTCCTTTTCCTCACATTTTTCTCTACAATTAATTACAATTACTGTTGGTGATTAGTTTTAATGCTTTTACCTTATAAAATTAGATAAATCCTAGATAAATGACACATGTTTCATGTGTTTTCTATCACAAAATGTTCATGAAAAGACCAAAAATAATTATTTTTTTCTACTTTTTTATTTTATATTTCATGTTCCTTGATACCAAGTAGATGTCAAGACCCCCTGAAGTCATAGATGTAGCTCTCCGCCGCTATAACATTGCCTATTCCTGTTTCATGTACTGCAAGGATGTACAATAAAGGACATACTCTTTGTAGCAGCTCTACCATTTGGGGTCCAGATGACAGATGAGAGTCTAAAAAAAAGGGGATACCCTTCTATCAACTAAGAATTCCTTAATAACCTATTTGGAAATTGGTTTCCTTTACCAGACAATTTTTTCAATGCCATCCATAATATTATGGAAAAATTGAAAATGACCTTGAAATTTTTCTAGTCTTCTCGCTTTGTCTGAACATTCCTAATTACACTCCGCGTCAGCATTTACCAGTGTTAAGCAAGGAAAGTAGTAGTAAGGCATTTTCTCCTTCTGAAAAACCACAGTCTTTGCTAATGAAACTGTTAAAAAATATAATTTAAAGATTGCACCAAAAGAGATCATGCCAATTGATAAAAGCTCATTTGAAATTCCCTTACCAATCTGTTCCTCTTTCTGCATTTTGGCTTAGGTGCACACAATAGTAAAACGAACTGTAGATGTAAGCCACTGTGTAGGACCCCCTGTTAAGAGGTTGTTATGTGACACTAGTAAAGCCTTCACACACTTCTTTGACTCCTTTGTTTTCTACTTCATTGTACAGGTTGCATTGTGATTCCAGTGTTCTCTCTAAGCTATGCACTTTGGAAATTAAAGGGTTAAAAGGTTAATAAGGTCAACAAGCCCAGTGTTCGCTTTGTTTGTGTTATCTGTAGAAGGTGGATAACTTCCACAGTATACAGAGAAAAATATCCTGTCTATGGTGAAATGTTATCTGTGCAATAAAGTGATCCTTCAAATCGGCAGCTCTTAATAGATTATATTAAAACATTGCATATTAACAATACCATAATATAATAAGGTGCTATTAATGTTCAGTGTAAAAAAAAAAATCTCCTTATGTATATCCTGGATAAATAAAATATATATACTGTATAGTCTTTTGTATTCAACTACATGTCCAATGGTATATCATTAGGACGCAAATACAGTTCATAAAAGTCTATGCTTGGTGTATACATTTGAAGCCAGAAAAACCCTGCAAATGCAACATGAACATTTCCTTACTTTTCGAACTATAAATGTAAAAGAGATATATAGGGCCTCCTGTATGAAAACTGTCTAGTTCTAAGACTTTCCTTGTTGTACATAGCAACCAATAAGAACTCCCCGTTCATTTCTTATAGTGCTCTAAAAAATGAAAGGGGAGCTCTGATTGGTTGCTATAGGCAACACAAAGTCCTAGACATGTCCCCCATAGTTTTTATTAGATCACATTAAAGGAATGTGCTTATGAGTGCTTTCAGCATTACAGGTCGGATCATAGTTGTCTCAAAAAATCAGGAGGGTGTGAGCTCTTCTTTTTGTCTGCTGCCTGCACTGACCTTCCACCTGTAACCTGACAATAAAAGTACTCCACCTAACCTTCTGCTCATGACCCGACTATGCCTTCTGTCTTCTCCTCCAGTACCACAACTGTATGTTAGCTGTCACAGTGGGTGCCCAGTTTGAGGATAGCAACCTGGGAGTTTTCTGTAGCAAAGTCTATATCCCTTGTACAAGGGGCTATGGGGTGAAAACCAAGGGACTCCTTAAACTTCACTGCTTGGCATGGTTCTACGTCAAAGCTTATGGCTGATCCAATGGATCATTACAGTGGTGATTTATAATGCATTATCAATTGTTTTGCTTTAGACTACATGTAAATTTATTATATTATACTTATTGTATTGAGTAATCGCAATACACCATAAAATGTGGTCTGTGTAGGTTGTACTGTCCGAAAAATCTTTTATGTGGTCCACTAATTTGATATGTAGAGTAGTACTAGTCACATACCCACACACACACATAATGGAAAATATTTACAGTGTGTGTTTCAATGTGTTATATGTAACTGTTTCACTGTAATAAGCCAAAATAAAAATAGAAAATTCTTGTTAATATTTTAATAAAAACACATTCATTGGTAAAAAATGAAAAAGTGAATAGAAGCAATAAACTAAATTATCACAAATGGATGATCAATATAATTGCAGAAAATAAAGTTTAAAAACATCAATGATAAAAGAACATCTGGTTAGAAGTATCTTCTAAGCAATGCTATAGAAGTATGTCACTAAAAACCATGATATCAGTGTTTGCCTTCAGCACATTTATATCTTTCATTTACGAAAGTGCTTAGAATATTTCTTTCTTTCTTCTACAAAGTGTTTGGACACATGGGATAATCTATGCAGCTTATTCCAGAGCCCTTCAGTATTTATGCAGTGGGAGCAGGTGGTGGGGGGATGTTTTGACGAGGTTAATGTGCTCCTCCCATCTCTACCCCAGCAGCAGCAACCTGATATACGTCAGCATGAATTGTATGCATTTCACTGCTGTACAATGAGGGAGAGAGTGCAAAAGCTATGTCAGGGAGGCCGGCTAGCACTCTGAGATTCAGACATGCACCTTCTATCTCAAGGCTTGCCTTCTTTCTATAGGAGCATCATGGGCTAAGGGTTTGTTTGCACTGCAGTCTTTGTTCCATCTTACACATTTTGTTCCGATAACTGAAACCTTGGGGGAATGAGAGAATCAGTTGTCATTTTTAATGTGGCTTCTGCATTATCTGAACCATAATTGAGCAGACGGGTGATTTGGGATCCCTTGCTGAAGATGACGGTGAAAGGTGGAATGATGGTGCTCTGTTCAGTGGCTTCTTTCTTCGGTTGCTTGTTCTCCACACATTTCCAATGGGCCTGACTAGCAGGAGCTGTCCAAGGTGCTGGAATGCTCACTGCTCTCTGTGGTGGAAGAGAACGGATTGCAAAGCGAAAGAAGAGACTGGCCACAATTTTTTTGGGAGGAAGGTAGGCACTCTCTTTGTTCCGCTATCCCTGATTAATCTACACTACAAAAGCATCAACAGACTAAAGCAGCCAGAAAGGGAGAGGGATTGCAAGTCTGCCGGCAGTCACAAGGGAGGGAGTACACCATGAGCCAGTCTGCTCAAAACCATTCGTGTATCTAAGTAGGAATGAAACACACATCATTTCACGAGGAATAAGCCATTTTCAATGGATTACGAGCTCTGCCGTAATATTTTCTATGTATTTTTGCCTCCTCAGAGTACATTCAAATGAGGCACCGCAGACAGCTGAGTGTGATTGCATTTGATGGTGCTGCAATTTTCGGGGTAGTAAAGTGGAGCGATATTATCCACGCTCTCCTGTGTTGGACCACAGAACAGGGTGTCATTGGCACACACCCATTATCTGTGTGCTTATATTTTTGCATCTGGATTTAAAGAGGAAACACTCTTTTTTTTCTTTCCACTCTTACATTGTGGTCAACTTTAAAGGCCAAAGCCTTGATTGTGAAGATTAAAAGGATACCATCATATAAGGATGCAAGATATTACACTGTGGACTACTTTATCATAAATTGCACTTTAGCTGAAGAAAGACTGTCCAAATTCAAGTCTGTTTTATGGTGCTGAAATATTCTTTCAGATTGCACTGAGACCAACCCTGAAGAAGGGCTTCTGCTGATAAAGTCACATTATTCTACTGCTCATCTAGACATTGTTTCTTGGGTAGGTATCCTATGTATGTTTATTTTATAATACTTTTACAATTTTTAGGCTTCTTATGACTATTTATTATACATAGTATCTGTATATTTTATTGCCTTCCTTGATAGAAGTGTTTGGCCATGTAGCGATCATATCAAATTGCCCTTAACATACAGATTGTTATATGCTCTTAAGAAATTGAACTTAAAGGATAAGCTAAATTACGGACTATAACTTGTGCAAGTCTATGGAAGAATATACTATTTTGTTAAGCTTTCCTATACAAATTTATCTTCTTCTATCACACTGCCAGCTGTTAAGTTGTTTTGCTTTAGGATATTATGAATAATAGATTGTGGAAACATATGTGTTCATTTCAGTCCTTCATTTCTCACAGAATGGAACTCTATACATATTTCTATATGTGTTACAAATACATTTAGAAAAGTATATTCATAGAGACAGAGAGTAGAGAGAGAGAGTCTCCTGTGAAATAGAGGCTTGAGTGAGCACATAAATGATGGTTTCAGAACAGGCAACACTAATGTGAAGTCAGCACAGGTCAAGGATGAATTATTTACCCTTTTTATTCACCTCATTGTGCACTTGTGGCTATGGATAAAAGAGGATGCTCTGGCTGGTGAATGGTGGGATTGGCAAGGAATGCTTTCATTTGGACAAACATGGTGTTGCTGATTTGTTTCTGCTAATAAAAGACATAAACAAATGTAACACAAATCTTAGTAACCATGGCACCCCGAGGCATATTAGTATTTTACTCTGGTCTCCAAGTCTGGAAGCAAAAATTATGCTTGTACTACATTACATAATGATGATATAATGCTCTAGTTCTTACATAAATTACATAAGAAGAAATGATTTACTTTGTATTATAAATGTTTACTTTAAAAATGTGTGATGTTATATATTCTAAGCAATCTGATATGTGACTACTTTAATAAATGGTCTATACTTGCATGCATGAAGTATCAAGGTTACTGCTCACATGTTGTGTGAATCATGGCAACTTTTACTTTTTCACCTTCTTTTTAGGACTCTCTTAATATTAATACATTAAAGAAGATACATTTCACAATATATCTGGATGTGACAGTTTAACACAAATACTTGCTAATAGTTGTTACTATTTTATATACAGTTGAAACCAGAAGTTTACATACACTATATAAAATATGCATGTTTTTCTCACTATCTAACATGAAATCAGAATAAACCTTACCTGTTTTAGGTCAATTAGGAACCAAAATTATTTATATTTGTCAAATGCCAGAATAATAAGAGAGATTTTTAAGAGATTTTTATTAATTTCTGCAAAGTCAAAAGTTTACATACATTTCATTAGTATTTGGCAGCATTGCTCTTAAACTGTATGACTTGGGTCAAACGTTTTGGATATCCTTCCACAAGCTTCTCACAAGAGTTGGTAGGAATTTTGGCTCATTCATCTTAACAGAACTGGTGTAACTGAGCCATGTTTGTAGGTTGCCTTGCTTGCACCTGCCTTTTCAGCTTTGTCCATAAATTTTCAATAGGATCGAGATCAGGGCTTTGTGATGCCACTGCAAAACATTGACTTGGTTATCCTTAAGCCACTTTGTAATCAGTTTGGCAGTATGCTTCTGATCATTGTCCATTTGGAAAAAACATTTCTGCCCAAGCTTTAACTTCCTCGCTGATGTCTTGAGATGTTGCTTCAGTATTGCCACATAATCTTCTTTTCACATGATGTCATGCCATTTTGTGAAGTGCACAAGTCCCTTCTGCAGCAAAACAATCCCACAACATGATGCTGCCTCCCCCATGTTTCAGAGTTAGAATGGTGTTCTTAGGCTTCCAAGCGTCTCTCTGTTTCGTTCAAATGTAACAATAGTCATCATGGCCAAATATTTCAATTTTATTTTTGTCAGACCACAAGACATGTCTCCAAAAATGTAGGTCTTTCTTCCCGTGTGCATTTGCAAACATTAATCTGGCTTTTACATGTATCCTTTGGAGTAATGGCTCCTTCCTGGCAGAGTGGCCTTTCAGTCCATGTTGATATAGTACTCATTTCACTGTGGATAATGGCACAATCTTACCAGCTTCCACCAGTACCTTCACAAGAGCTTTTGCTTTTGTTCTTGGGTTGATATGCACATGTCGGACCAAAGCATGTTCATCTCTGAGACATATAACCTGTCTCCTTTCTGAGCAGTATGATGACTGGACATTCCAATCATGTTTGTATTTGCATATAATTGTTTGTACAGATGAACGAGGCACCTTCAGGTATCTGGAAATTGCACCCAAAGATGATCCAGACTTGCGCAATTCCACAATTCTCTTCCTGCTATCTTGGCTGATTTCTTTAGACTTTCCCATGATGTTACACACAGAAGCAGTGTGTTTCTGGTGTACAATAAAGTACATCCACAGTGATGTCTCTAACTCAGATGTTGCCAATAAAACAGAAGCTTCCAAACACATGACATTATCATATGGGTTGTCCCAAAATGTTTAAAGGCATAGTAATCCTAGTGTATGCAAAGTAATAAAAATGCCTTAAATATTTATCTCTCATTATTCTAGCATATGCAAATATAAATAATTTTGGTAATCCTAATTGACCTAAAATGGGTTTATTGTGATTTCATGTCAGATAGTGATAAAAACATGCATATGTGTCTTTTTATATAGTGTATGTAAACTTCTGGTTTAAACTGGATGTATGCTGACTTTTTATGTCAAGACAAAGTATACTGTCGCTTTTAATATATTTGTCAATTTCTCTTGATAACATTAATACATTAAAGAAGGTAAATTCCACAATATTTCTGGATTTTATAGTTGAATGCTTGATAATATTTGTCAATATTATTGTATATACTTACTGTATGTTGCACCTACATGGTGGCTTTTTATATTATGACAAAATATGCTGTAGCTTGCACTATATTTGTCAATTATATATTTGTCAATTTCTCTTGATAATATTAACACACTAAGATAGTACATATCAGACAATTTCTGGATGTGACACTTTAATACAAATGTTGGATAGTATTTGTCAATCTGTTTTCATATACTTGTATTGCCCCTGTATGGTGGCTTTTTATAGCTTGACAGAATATACTGTAGCATGTACTTTTCTCAGTTTGTAGGTCAGGGATGTCTGTACAAGTATTCACCTTTTTAAAGAGCACTTTCTCCTGTAGGAAAACAGAATCATCAGTAAATAGACAGTGAGTCCTTGATTTGTCCTTTTCTCTTAAGCTCTTAAAATATTATTCTGATATATCTGTTTCTGGAAAAGCTGAGTGACAATCAATACTGCCACCATTTTTACTTCCAAAATCATGTCACTACTATATTCCTGTCTGTTTAATGATACATCCTTTGTTTGCTTTACTGAATAAACAGGCAGATTTGGAATTATGAAGTTTGCATATGTATTGGTACCCAACTTTTTCAGAGACAGATCTAGTGGAACATAATTTGGAACATCTGAATAACATAAGCCTTATAGATTTTCTGGCGATTTTTAATTTAGAGACGTGCTGTTTGAATTGTTTAAATACCTTGGATATCCAGAGGAAATGTTGTACTGTTCACATGCTGCAGCTTTTTACAACTTTATGAGTATGAGTCTAGCAAGCCCCAATCACAAATTCATCAGGAACGTGCATTATTGTTTTCCAAAAATGGTGCAGAGATTCAGAGACAGGTGCACAGATGGGAATGCAGATGTATGACCTTAAAAAGGAGACACAATTGGGTCTGCTTTGTTCTTCTTCTCAGCTGTAAGTTACAGTGTGTGTTTTGTGCGCTAGCCATTCATTAGAACTGAAGCTTTGTATAAGCAATAAGTAATATGGAAATATTTAGGAAATTGACCTTAAATGATCCCATTTCACATGTTCTTGATGTGCAGATGTCCATTAGCGGTTCATAAACAGAACAGGAAATTTTTATTTTATTATCATTTCGAACCAATAATCGTGGTATAAAAGAATATTTATTGTATGTTACGAAATTCTCAAGTCCCATTTGTGAAACCTTAAATCTATACTTAGTGAAGATCCTCTTCACATTTGAGTTTGCATGGTGCTGTTTTGGTAAAAAAAAAGCTTAGAAAAACGGCATGCTTTTTTTTAGGCTTCATGCATTTTTTATACACAGTTTTTGTAACATTTTTCACAACAAATTATTTCTGTATTGGTACATGTGTTTTTTTTTTATTTCTACTTTTTCTTGTGAATTTTTCCTTTCAAGAATCACGTGATTTATCACAGTTTGCAAAGTGGAAAATGCTAATAAAAATGCATGAGACTAAACCCTAGGGCTGGGCTTGGCACCTATTGTACAGCAGTGTTTGCAAGCCAAAATCAGAAGTGGAACTAACACAAAGAAAAAGAACAATGAAAAGACTTTGGGCCTTATGTATGAAAACTGTCTAGCAGTACTACTGTCTTTGTTGCTCATAGAAACCAATCAGAGCTCAGCTTTTATTTTTCCAGAGCACTCTATGAAATGAAAGGGGAGCTCTGATTGTTTGCTATTGGCAACAAAGACAGTCTTACTGTTTGACAGTTTTCATACATATGACTCTTTGAGCTACATGTATGAAAACTGTCTAGGTCTAAAATTCACTTTGTTGCCCATAGCAACCAATCAGAGCGCCCTTCTCATTCTTCCAGAGCACTATGTGAAATGAAAGGCTCTCTGATTGGTTGCTATGGGCAACAAGGTGAATTTTAGACCTAGATAGTTTTCATACATGTGACCCTTTGTTTTGGACAATTCCCGTTTTTGGTTTACAAATACTGTGACGAAATGCACATCAAAAAACACCATGTGAACCCAGCACTGGGGTCCCTACACACAGGATGGCAATAATGCAGATTTTTACCCGCAAAAATCTGCAGAATCTCCATATGTATATTTACAGGCCATAACAACCAATCAGAGCTCAGCTTTCATACTGTATACTGCTCTAGAAATATGAAAGCTGGCCTCTGATTGGTTGCTATGAGCAACAAAGATAATCTTGCTGTTAGTTTTGATAAATGAGGCCCAATGCATAAAAGTCTGCAGTTGTAGAATTTATAGTGGATCTAAATTGTTTCCGCAGCAAAATCCACAATAATAAACTTTCACTGTGGATTTGTTGTGGATTTTGACCTCTGTATTAAAGTCAATGAGGGAACATCTGCAACAGAGAGAGATTGACATGTAGCAAATTTAAAATCCGTACTACATGTCAATATCTGTACAAATTCCATGCAGGTTTTTTCTGCAGTATGCTGTAATGGGCTGCAGGTTTTCCACATGCAAATCCACTGCTGAAAATCCACAGCATATCCATTCCATGTGCATTTATCCTTATGTTGGAATCACATGTAGTGATAGAAGTAGTTTTTTAAAAAAAGGCTATTTCAAGCATACACATTGATGGCGTATCGATAAGATATGCTAGTAATTTATGGTAAGTGTGAATCCCATCCTTGGGACATGTATCTATCCCAAGAACATGCTGCAAACCTCTCCATTTTAAGCGGAAAGGTGTTTGGAACTCTTCCATTGATTTCAACGTGAGCTGCAAGTACAGTTGAGTGTACCGCACTTAACACACATTGATGGCGTATACTATCAATACACCATCAATGTTTATGCTGGAAATATCCCTTTAACCTGATAATGACTTTTGACGGTGGGCATTGCGGGTCGTCCTTTTGACGTTCCTGCAGTTTTTGACCAAGTTTGCAAACACTGCAGCAGGTATTTGGCCTACTCCTCCATATAGATCTTTTCCAGATCTTTCAGGTTTCAGAGCCGTCACATTGAGTTTCAGCTTCCTCCAAGCATTTTCGATTGGGTTTACGTCCAGAGATTGGCTAGGCCACTCCAGGATCTTGAAATGCTTCTTACGGAGCCACTACTTAGTTGCCCTGGCTGTGTGTTTTGAGTCATTGTCCTGCTGGAAGACCCAACCATGACCCATTTTCAGTGTTCTGTCTAAAGGAAGGAGGTTGTTGGCCAAAATCCCATGATACATGATCCCATCCATCTTCCCTTCAATACGGTTCAGTCGTCCTGTACCTTTAACAGAAAAGCATCCACAAAGTATGATGTGTCCACCCCCAAGCTTCACGATTGGGACGGTATTCTTGGAGTTGGACTCATCCTTCTTCTTCTTCCAAACATGGCAAGTGGAGTTGATACCAAAAAGTTCTATTTTGGTCTCATCTGACCACATGACCTTCTCCCATGCCTCTTCTGGATCATCTAGATGGTCATTGGTGAACTTCAAATGGGCCTGGCGTGAGCAGGAGGACCTTGCGTGCCTTGCAGGCTTTTAATCCATGATGACATAGTGTTTAACAAACGATAAACTTTGAGACCGTGGTCTCATCTATATTCAGGTCACTGACCATGTAGTTCCCATGTATAATTTGTGGCTGGTTCCTGACTTTTCTAAGAATCATCCTTACCTCACATGGCGAGATCTTGCATGGAGCCACAGACTGAGGAAGATTGACAGTCACCTTGTGTTTCTTCCATTATCTAATAATTGCACCAACAGTTGCTATTTCTTATCAAGCTGATTGCCCATTGTCCTGTAGCCCATCCCAGCCTTGTGCAAGTCTACAATTTTGACTCTGGTGTCCTTAGACAGCTTTTTGGTCTTGGCCATGGTGTAGAAGTTGGAGTGTGAGTGATTGTGTGAACAGGTGTCTTTAATGGAGGTAACAAGTTCAAACAGGTGCAATAACTCCAGGTAGTGAGTGCAGAGTAGGAGGGCTTCTTAAAGAAAAATTAACAGGTCTGTGAGAGCCAGAATTCATGCTAGTTGGTAGGTGTTCAAATACTTCATGCAATAAAATGCAAATAATTTTTTAAATAATGATACAATGTGATTTTCTGGATTTTTTTTTTTAATTCTCTCTCACAGTTGAAGTGCACCTACAATAAAAATTACAGCCTGCTCCATTCTTTGATGGTGGAAAAACTTGTTAAATTGCCAGTGTATCAAATATGTATTTTTCCCACTGTATGTATACCCGTCAAATAGAGCCTAAAACACACTTTTGGCCTCTGTCGGGCCATTTAATCCTATATGCAGTTGAAACCAGAAGTTTACATACATTATGCATGTTTTTCTCACTATCTGACATGAACTCAGAATAAACCATACCTATTTTAGGTCAAATAGGATTGCCAAAATTATTTATATTTGCAAAATTCTAGATTAAAGAGAGGGAGAATTTGTCAAGCCATTTTTATTACTTTCTGCAAAGTCAAAAGTTTACATACATTTCATTAGTATTTGGTAACATTGCCCTTAAGCTGTATGACTTGGGTAAAACAATTGGATGACAGAACTGGTGTAACTCAGCCACCCTACTCGCACCTGCCTTTTCAGCTTTGTCCATAAATTTTCAATAGGATTTAGATTTGTGATGGCCACTCCAAAACATTGACTTAGTTATCCTTAAGCCACTTTGTAATCAGTTTGGCAGAATGCTTCAAGTCATTGTCCATTTGAAAGACCCATTTCTGCCCAAGCTTTAACTTCCTGGTTGATTTATTGAGATGTTGCTTCAGTATTGCCACATAATCTTCTCTTCACATGATGGAATCTATTTTGTGAAGTGCACCAGTCCCTCCTACAACAAAGCAACCCCACAACATGATGCTGCCACCCCCATGTTTCACAGTTGGGATGGGGTTCTTAGCCTTCCAAGATTCTCCCTTTTTCCTCCAAACATAATGATGGTCATTATGGCCAAACAGTTCAATTTTAGCTTTGTCAGACCACAGGACATGTCTCCAAAAATGTAGGTCTTTGTTCCTCGGTGCATTTACAAACATTAATCTGGCTTTTATATGTTTCTTTTGGAGTAATGGCTTAATTCTGGCAGAGCGGTCTTTCAGCCCATGTTGGTACAGTACTTGTTTCACTGTGGATAATGACACAATCTTACCAGCTTCCGCCAGCATCTCCACAAGGTCTTTTGATTTTGTTCTTGAGTTGATACGTCGTACCAAAGAACGTTAATCTCTGAAACACAGAACCCATCTCATTCCTGAGCAGTATGATGACTGGACATTCCCATCTTGTTTTTACTTGTGTCTTATTGTTTGTACAGATGAACAAGTCACCTTCAGGTATCTGGAAATTGCACCCAAGGATGATCCAGATTTGTGCAAATCCACAATTCTCTTCCTGATAGCTTGGTTGGTTTCTTTAGACTTTCCCATGATGTTACCCACAGAAGCAGTGTGTTTCTGGCGTACAACTAAAATAAATCCACATGTGTGTCTCTAATTAACTCAGATTTTGCTAATAAACCTATTTGAAGCTCCCAAAGACATGACATCATTTGGGCTTTCCCAAATTGTTTAAAGGTAAAGTATTCCTAGTGTATGTAAACTTTGGACTTTGCAGAAAGCAATAACAATGCCTTAAAAATTCTCTCTCTCTCATTATTCTGGCGTCTGGCAAATATAAATAATTTTGGTAATCCTAATTGACCTAAAACTGATTTCATATCAGATAGTGAGAAATACATGCATATGTGTCTTTTTATATAGTGTATGTAAACTTTTGGTTTCAACTGTATACATTTTGACCTTTTCCAGTATAGACATTGAATGGACATCATAAGCATTCTATGTATGTAGCCTGATGTACAATAAGGCCTCGTTCACACGGCGTTTTCTGGGACTGATTGGAGCCGTACTGCGCGCCGTATTTGCGCTGCAGTACGGCTCCAATCTGTCCCAGTAACTACGGTAATCCACAGTTCTCATAGAGAACTGTGGATTCCGTCTCTCCTCCCCGCTCGGCAAATCCGCTGCCGGGGGAGAACGTGACATGCCCATTATTTACGGCGTGTACGCGCCGTAGATAATGACAGTCTATGGGGCCGGCGAGCGGCCGGCCCCCCGCCCCCGCTGCACGGCTGCCGGTGTAATTGCGGGGCGAAATCCGTTCCCACAATTACGCCGGCAATAAGCCATGTGAACGAGGCCTAAAAGGTCAGCCTAGTTGAATGTTCCTTCACTCACTATTGTTTTTTTTTTTTGTAAATATGACATGCATTTTTCATGGCATTTTTACAGTGTGTACATTTTTTGTGGCACTTTTATTAGTGTTATTTTGTACATACATCTTTTCAGCCATTTTTCCTATAGAGAAGCATTTGAGAAAAACACAAGAAAAAATTACATACAAGAATCGTGATATATTTTGAAAAAAGGCAACTGATCTAAAAATAGCAACATGTATAAATGGAGCTGCCACTTTTTGGGCGTGCTTTGAGCCAAACTGTCGTAGCGCTGTTCTATAGATGTATGAACCACTGTATGACAAAATTAGTGCTGTGAGACACTTTCATACATACTGTTGGAACGTACACTATTAAAAATAGAGGTAGAACTGTGAATCGACTCCAGGTTCATACATGCCCCCATAGTGTGTGAAACCAGCCTTAAATGGATTGCTCATTATTTTTATTTAAATGGGTCTGCTGGTTAGAAGAGAATAAAAAAAAAAAAGAACTGAACGAACTTGTGAAGTCTGTTCCATTCTAGTGCTGACACCGCTCCTGGTGCTCACTGCTAGTTACATGATATTCATGATTCAAATGCTGCTGTAACCAATCAATGGCCAGGGCATTCTCTTCCTGCATGAACACCATGTGACCACTGGGGTCAATAGCTGGATGCAGTATTTTTGACCATTGAATAAAACCTCATTGGCGGGAACCACCAGGAGTAGCAGCCATGTCTTTAAACCTTAGTTATTTTTTTTTAGATTTATCACCCCACATGACCAGCAAACCCAATTAAAATACTGAACAAAACTCATTATGTAATTTTATTGGGATAATTACATGATTTAACCTCAAAGAGTGTATACAGTAGGCGAGCTGACCTTGGAGAACTGGAATATGGCAACACTCATGCAATTCATCCCATTCATTTCTATGGGAGTTTTGAACAAATGCAACGGAAAAAAACTTGTCATGTATAGACTACAGCACGGGTTTTTCATTGCTGTATATGCAGTGCAGTGTACCGTCAGATTTTCAGCGGATTCAAAATACTGAAACTGCCGAAAATCCGATGGCATTCCTATATCTGTTTTATATGGGAATGTACAGTGAAATGGCTCTGCTACAAAACTATACGCTTTATCTGTTTGTAAGTGTTTTACATGGGATCTGCACATTCTCTCTCTCTCACAGAACAGTTGTGTGTTACATGGGTCTGCACATTACAGTTGTGTTTTACATGGGACTGTACAGTACAAGTGTGCTTAACATGGGACTGCACATTACAGGTGTGTTTTACAAGGGACTGCACAGAACAGTTGTTTTTTACATGGGACTGCACAGCTCTCACAAAACAGTTGGGTATGGGACTGCACAGTTGTGTTTTATGTGGGACTGTGCACTAAAGTTCCCCACATGGGACTGTGTCTTTCTCTCGCACAGCATCAGGTCTCTCCCTCCACCCAGCACAGCATCAGGTCTCTCCCTCCCCCCAGCACAGCATTAGGTCTCTCTCCCCCTGGCACAGCATCGGGTCTCTCTCCCCCCCAGCCCAACACTGGGTCTCTATATCTCCCACCAGCACAGAATCAGGTGTCTCTCTCCCTGTCCCAGCACAGCATCAGGTGTCCCTCTCTCCATCTCAGCATAGCAACAGATGTCCCTCTCTCCGTCCCAGCATAGCATCAGGTGTCTCTCTCTCTCTGTCCCAGCATAGCATCAGGTGTCTTTGTCTCTCAACCAAGCACGACATCAGGTCTCTCTCTCCCCAGGACAGCATCAGGTGTCTCTCCATCAGTCCCAGCAGAATATCAGGTGTCTATGTCTCTCATCCCAGCACATCATCAGTTGACTCTCTTTCTCTGTACCAGCAAGGAATCAAGTCTCTCTATTTCTTTCTTCTCAGCATAGCATCAGGTCTCTCTCTCTCTCCCCCCAGCACAGCATCAGGTGTCTCTCTCCATCCCAGCACAGCATCAAGTGTCTCTCTCTCTCTCTGTCCCAGCACAGCATAAGGTGTCTTTCTCTTTCCATCCCAACACAGCATCAGGTGTCTCTCATGCCAGCATAGCATCATGTGTCTTTCTCTCTCCATCCCAGCACAGTATCAGGTATCTCTCTCTCCATCTCAGCACAGCATCAGGTGTCTCTGTCTCTCGTCCCGGCATAACATCAGGTCTCTCTCTCTGTCCCAGCATAGTATCAGGTCTCTCTCTCTCCCCCCAGCACAGCATCACGTGTCTCTGTCTCTCGTCCCAGCATAACATCAGGTCTCTCTCTCTGTCACAGCATGGTATCAGGTGTCTCTCTTCATCCCAGCACAGCGTTAGCTGTCTCTCTCCCCCCAGCACAGCATCAGGTCTCACTCACTCTGTCCCATCAGCACACTGTGGGTGCTCCAGACACCGTCTTGGCCGGGACTACACATCATACAGCAGGGCCGACAGCCACTGACAGATTAGGTGGGTGAAATCCGACCTGGGCACTCACACAGTTATTATGCAGACACAAAAGTCACCTGTTCTACTAAGCCATAGCACCTTGCTAACGGTATCCTAGGACACTCACATTTTAAATATGATGTTTGTAGTGAGACAACCTCTTTAAATCTATCAGTCTGCAGCCTGTTCTGACAGAGATGAGTCTGGCTTATTCGTGAGTGGGTGTTAGCCCCACCCACCCATGATTAGCCTCACCCACTCATGGCTGATTTAACCTATTACTGTAAATAAGTAGAAACCTGTGAATAAATGATAGGCAGGCATGGCTAGCTGTGGGTATGGGGACTAACACCTGCTCATGAATTAAGTGGCTCCTCTCTGGCAGAGCAAGCTGAAAACTGCCAGTTTTGAGCATTAAGGGAGACATGTATAATCAGTTTTTCACCATTCTCTGGCATCAAATGCACCAAAGTGAGTCGGCTATGATGTCTAATGTGCCAAACGAATGTGTTAGGCGCATTGTTTGTAAGACTCGACACTTTGTAATGCGCCTAACATGAAGGGGTGTTCTGGGGGCGTTCTGGGAGGTGTGTTGCACCACACTCATAATATTAGAAACATATATGAATGTGGTTCGCAAAACTAGGCGCATAACTGCACGAACAGGCAGACCTATTTTAATGTGGAGTGGAAGTGGAGCTAGATTCGCTGTTAGGGAAAAAAATATCCAATATTTCTCAATTTACACCAATGCAATAATAAAAAGTAATTTCTGATAATTATATAAAATTAAAGTATCTAAATGTAATAAAAAATGTTTTCGTATAAAATTAATATAAAAATATATAATATCCCAAAAATATAAAAATATCTCCTATAAAATTAATTTAAAAACAGGGGAAATTAAATGCAAAAGTTAGCAAGAGAATTCAAAGAGGTCCCTTAGCGCTCAGCAGGAATGAAGAAAACCAACTATTTTATTTAAAGTTGGTTTATTGTAGCATAAAAGGTGCAGGGCAACGCGTTTCTCGGGAATACTATCCCGCTTTTTCAGGCATACTTGAAGAAACACGTTGCCCTGCACCTTTTATGCTACAATAAACCAACTTTAAATCAAATAGTTGGTTTTCTTCATTCCTGCTGAGCGCTAAGGGACCTCTTTGAATTCTCTTGCTAACTTTTGCATTTGATTTTCCCTGTTTGTGAACATTTGACCGGAGTCCGGAGTGACTGCGTGAACAGAGGACCTTCGGCTGGCTGATGCAGGTTGTGGAAAGAGCTGTGGGATTATTCTTCCATACGTGTATATGAGCTGTACCATTTGTGCAGCTCAATAAGGTGAGCTTCGCTCTATACAGCAAATAGCTCTGTTGTTTTAAAAGTTACGCGCATTGCGCCTTCTGTTTGCTTTTTTCTCCGAGGATCATTTTGTGACGAGAACCGGGGGATCATTGAAAATAAAATTAATTTAAACTAAGAGAATCTAAAACTAATTTTACATGAAACAACCCACTGATAATGTTGTTCAGATTTTTAAATTTTTACTACATTAAATTTAAAATGTATTTTTGCTGCTCTCACCCTTTATTTTACATACAGCAAGAGCCAGCACACCATAGGTCTGACTGGGACCTGTGGTTCACCAAGCAAGATCAGTACCATAGTTTCTATTCACTAACAAGCTATTCTATTGACTTTTCTATTATTTCCAGCCTATCTATAGCCTTTATACATGTTAGGCACATTACTAATGCACCCAAGTTCACACAAAAAACACTTTCATACATTCAGGCACATTATACACTGAAAACGAGACTCGACAATTCACTTCGAAGCATCTTCCTTCATGTATGTCTCCCTCAATGCTCTGGAACTACTGCATCTTACAGAATGAGGGACACAGCGCTGGAAACATCATGTCTGTTACTAGCTTGTGCTGCCCTCAGCAAAGGTGGAATAATCTATGTGACAAAAAGGTTCCCTTTAAATGTATGATGACACTGGTGACAATACATCAAAATATTTCCATTGAAACGTGCGATAAAAGTTTTTAGGTTATGCCATAAAAAATAGATAAACCAAATTTATAGTGACCCTGATACAGAATCTTATCATATTCTATCATAGCAAGCTGAGAGAGGATTTTATGAGATTGCAAAGCTCCTATAAGATTGTTAGCTTGGTCTGCTGTCAGAACACACCACTCTAAAGAATTGCATATGTAGATGTTTATTATGTAAGGCCTGTTTCACACCTGCGTTGTAGGTCCGTTTTGAATCTCTGTCACAGAAGGGATGCCAAGTCTCTTAAATGATAAACACCAGCAGTGCCCGATGGATTTCATACACTAAAATGGGGACCATCAGGTTTCCGTTGTGGTGGCCGTCATTTTAACTGCATGCTGCACAATTTTTTTTCATAATTTTTGACAGATTCTGTGACAGAACCACCGACAAATTTAAAACAGGCCTTATTGTACTAAGTTCCAAATGTCTTAATAAAAATTCCATTCTAAAGGTAGCCAAACATTTATTAATCATGCAGGCAAATAGACTAAATAGGTAAACTGAATTTGTTATCAAGTTTGCAGAAACAGCCAAAGATTTCAAGTGCTGTGACATGGTAATATCCTCTGCTAAAACTAGACTCGGAGACTAGGGGGGACATGTATGAAAAACGTCTAGGTCTAAGACTTTCTTTGTTGCCCATAACAACCAGTCAGAGCTCCCCTTACATTTCATATAGTTCTCTAAAAAATATAAAACCGGAGCTCTGACTGGTTGCTATGGGCAACAAAGAAAGTCTCAGACCTAGACAGTTTTCATATATGTCCCCGTAGATTTGGTAGACTTTTGCTATAAAGAAAAGTGCATGCTCAAAAACAAATATTTAGATAGGCAGTGGCATTTAGATGATGCTTAGGTGGTAATGAAGTTTATTTGCCAGTGAGGCCTACCTAACACCATGAGACCTTGATCAGCCTGATCCAATGAAAAATGGGAGGAAAGATTTGTGGACCTCTATGATTATACCAAATTCTGATCTCTCCCATTGTCATAGTGAAGTCGAAATCAAGATCTGCCAGATGTAGTAAAGTTTGTCAGAAGTATTACTTGGTGTGGTATCCTGGAGTTGTATTCAATCTAATTCAATGTTCAACATGCTATTTATGAATTAATGTTGTTACCCTTATCCAACGTCACATTTGTCCTCAAATATGAGTAAACATCTTGACCACATCTATATACATTAATGAGGAGTTTCCTCTGCTGATGTGGTGTTTGTGGTTATAAAGCCAATGTAAAGCTATCTTCAAAATGGTGCATGGTGTACATTAGTGAACCTTTAAATTATGTAAATATAATTATTACTGCCCATGTAAATAACGGATAAAAAATGATTGGCTATTGAGTAAGACAAATCCACCAGCAGAATAAGGTGGCATGTACAACTGCCTGTTGTCCAACTGATACAAAGATATAAGCTGAAGTCCATTAGGTTTCCCTTCTCTGTTTTCAGAAGTCTGAAATTAATTTACCAAAATTCTGGCTCAGATTCATACAACATACAGGCATGTGTGCCATGTATCACAATTATTATGTGTTTTAGACACTTTTTGTGCCTTACTAGATACAGAGGCATGGCTTGGTGACCAAGTAGCTGAGTTTAGTGAAAATAATTCAACATTATGCCATAGTTTTGCAAACATTTTTCCACAAAGTATTAGTGAAAAGTAAGCTAACCAATAGGTAGTATGATGTTAGAGAAAAACATCTAAAAAATGTCCAAATTTATCATAAGCATGAGCCACTGTGAAAAATTTTGTACATTGTTATGTGGTCTCAAGAGGAAATTTATTAAGTAAATTATGCCAGAATTCTGGTGTAATAAAGTCATTTATTCACAAGCCTCATTTCCACCAATATGCAATTTTTATTTTGGTGTTTTATGTTGAGATTGCTACTTTAGAAAAAAGTAGGCAGAGCTTAGCAACAGTGCTGGGGTCTCATCGGATCCAACACATTTACTGAAATGTGCATCAAATAGTAGGATACATAATGCAAGAAATCTACTCCAGATTAGCATGGTGTAATTTATCATTCAGATGCGCAGACACTGAAAGATGTGCAATGTGTATTAAGCCTTAATACACTGCTCATAGTAATAAAGGTAACACTAAAATACAACATCCAAGATCCTCATGAATGAGATATTCCAGTTGTAATTCTTTATTCATTACATAATAGAATGCGTTGAGAACAATAAAACATAAATATGATCAATGAAAATCAAAATTAATATCCCATGAAGGTCTGGATTTGGAATTATACTCAAAATCAATGCTTCAAGACAAGAAAATGAGGCTCAGTAGTGTGTGTGGCCTCTACGTACCTGTATGACCTAGCTACAACGCCAGGGTATGCTCCTGATGAGGCGGCGAATGTTCTCTGGAGGCATCTCCTCCCAGACCTGGATTAAAGCATCAGTGAACTCCTGGACAGTCTGTGGTTCAATTTAGCGTTGGTGGATTCAACAAGATATTATGTCCCAGATGTGCTTGATTGGATTCAGGTCTTGGTAATGTTAAGGTCAGTCCACAGCATCAATGCCTTCATCATGCAGAAACTGCTGACACACTTCAGTCACATAAAGCCTAGCATTGTAATGCATCAGGAGTAAACTAGGGCCAACTGCACCTGCATATAGTCTCACAATGGGTCTGAGAATCTCATCCCGGTACATAATAGCAGTCAGAAGTAACGGCATCTTCCTGGTAGAGTGGCCTTTCCTTGTTTCACTGTGGATAATGACACAATCTTACCAGCTTCTACCAGCATCTTCACAAGGTTTTTTGCTTTTGTTCTTGGGTTGATATGCGCATGTCAGACCAAATTATGTCTGGACATTCCCATCTTGTTTCTACTTGTGTTTAATTGTTTGTACAGATGAATGAGGCCCCTTCAGGTATCTGGAAATTGCACCCAAGGAAGATCCAGACTTGTGCTAGACACAGAAGCAGTGTGTTTCTGGTTTGCAATTAAAATACATCCACAGGGTATCTCTACTTAACTCATCATATGGTCTATGCCAAATTGTTTAAAATTATAGAAGTCCCATTGTATGTTAACTTTTGACTTTTCAGAAAATAATAAAAAGGCCTTAAAAATTCTCTCTCTCATGTTTCTGGCATTTGGCAAATATAAATAATTTTGGTAATCCTAATTGATCTAAATCGGGTAAGATTTATTCTGATTTCATATCAGTTAAAAGAACATGCATATGTGTCTTTTTATACAGTGTATGTAAACTTCTGGTTTCAACTGTAAGTAGCACAGTACATTCATATTTTTAAGCACATACATTACATGAAATTACAATATAAACACTGTAAGCTAATAACTGAGCACTAGTTTCCACTTGTGTATTGTAAACTAGACCACAAACATTACTCAGCTTTCTAACATCCTTTGATTTTTTTTTACCACTAATGAAGTTACATTCAAAGACTCACAAATACCGTAGTAGAAACCTGTTGTTGGCACTCAATTATATATCTATCCTGTTTAAAAAAAAAAAAAAACCTCAGCTTGGCGTGTTCTTCTGAACATATTTACATACATTTTTGTAGACTCTGGCATGATTTGCATATTTTGTTTGACTGTGAAATCAGCATCTGAACACTTAGAGCCAGGGCCACAAGGGATGTCCAACATGTTCTAACATGTTAAGATAGATCATGTCTCTGTGCTCTTCTCTAATGAGCAGCATCTGTATATCCTGCTTCAATCCTGAAGACAGCACTCTGGCTATATACCTCCCTGAGCATAGAACATTTACAATCATAGGGGTAAATTTACTGTAACAGGGTAGGAATACTATATGTAGTTATCTTGTGGCCAAGAAAGGATGCATCACACTATACCCATGATTTTAATCTGCTTGTTACGTTGCTGCCAGGGCTGTGGAGTCAGAAAGACAAAGCTCCTTAATTTCCCTAAAACTTACTAACTCTGACTCCCGACTCCATGGCATACATGGCACATGTTTAAGTGATAACTTTAATGTAGTAAAATGGTAACAATTCAATTTCTCAATCCGTTAGCCCCTTTTCCCTTGATTCTTCCAAACCCATTTGCACCCATCAGAGCCCGGTTTATTGACTTTCATCTCATCGCTCCAAATCACCTGTTTTCAATCTTCCATTTTTTGTACATTTTTGAACATTCGAGTCAATACTTCTTATGAAAAGATTGAAGTCAAGGCTTCTTCACCTTTCTTTGGGCCATCATTCCAGGCTTGTGCAACACGTGTTGCATAGTGCTTGCATGAACATCTGTGATCTCACTCTTATGAAGCCTATGAGCCGCCTCCGCTGCTGTGTCTATCACGTTAGAACTGATAGACCTTGTGATGAGATGACTTGTTGACTGATATTTTGCCGGGTGTTCACCCTTTGGTTTTTGAAGGAGGAAAGGGATTTTCTTTTCATATTCTTCCAGCTGTCATACCTTTACTGATGAGTTTGGCATTTTTTTGTCCGAAGCCCTTTTCAAGAGGGATGATGCTGCTTCTCTTTTTTTGGATATCCCCTGGCTGCTCAAGTCATGACTTTTTATTTGGGGAACACTAAAACACTCTGAGCTATTAGGAATGTAGAACCCTATTGTAATATGTAATACAAAAACAAAATGGCCTGAAAGCCCTTTTGCTTGGCAGGAAAAATTTATTTTTGGGTCCCATTTTAAAGAAAACCAAAAACAAAAAAATTGAAAAATTTGCAAACCCTGCTAAGGGGAAAAAAAATTGTTTTCAAAAAAAACTACCAAATTAAAAATTTAAATGGGGTCGCCTATGAATTTTTTTTCTGAGAAATATTATTTTTTCCCCAATCAGACCCCCTTTCTTCTTTAGATGACTTTCAAATCTGATCTCATTTTTTTCCAGGCTAGGGGAACACCCATCTCTACACTAATTTGGGTTTGGGGCCCAAAGCAGTGACCATAGGGGCAACATCTTAAAAATGCCCGGGGTATAAAGGAACTGCCTAATTTCACATTTGGGGTCACGGGGTTTTGGGCTGGGGCCCCATGCTTGGTTCCCATTGTCCCCATTGCGCCCGGGGACCACGCTTCTGCTCTGTCTCTGCCATCTGCGAGCCGGAGCCCCGCGCCCCCGGCTCTCTGGGGCCCCACTTGCGCCGGCTCTGTAAAATTTTAAAAGGGGCCCAGCGTGCCGGGTTTTAATTGGTTGTTGCCAGCTGCTGACCCTATATAAGGGGCCCCCACCTTTTTTCGGGATACCCCCCAAATTTCCCAAATTTGCCCCTTTTCCTAGCGGGGAAGCCCTTTTTCTTTTTCCCCTTTGGGCCTTTTTCTTTTTCCCAGCCTTTCCCCGGCTTACGTTTTCGCCCCCCACGACCCTTCGCTGCCCCCCCTGACCAAACCTGGCCCTCCCTGACTTTGATTTTGGCTGCTGATTGGGTACTGGTTTAAAACCTTTGGGCCCACCCCGGGCAAGCAGGTTCTCAGGGGGGTTTTAGCGACCTAGGGAATCCCGCCACAGGAAAGTCTAACCCATTTGCGGCGGGCCGGGTTTGAAAACCGGGACCCCACTTGGGCCCCATTCCCGGGTGTGGTTCCGCCATTGTTATGGGGGGCCCAAATTTGGAAATCCAAAACCAAGGACTTTTTAAAAGGCTCAACCTAGGCCCGTTACCCCATTTCAGTTGTGATAAACCCATTGAACTCTTCTATTTCTTTGAGAAAAAGGGAAAAAATGTTAAATAAAAATTGGGCCCAATCTGTTCGGTAGGGAATAATTTTTTTCCCCTGTGGCGATTTTCTGCCTGCTCCATGTCATCCAAAAAATTTGTTCAAAATTAAACTACCTCTGCTGAGCTGAAAATTTTGGGGGCGCAGTACGGGGCAAGCCCCAATTTTTCCTCTTGCTCTTGGCACTGCATCGAAACTAACTGTACCCCAAATTTTTTATAAATTTTTGGGGGTCCATTTTATAACGGGCTCCTACCCAATAAAAACCAAAAAAAGGGACCGGGCTCCCACTTCAAGACTCCAACTCCATAGCCCTGATTGCTGCATGAATTTGAAGGTCAACACCATACCACCATGCGAGTTTTGGCTGCATTGTGACCGTGTCAAAACCATGCCATGTATTCCTAACCTAAGAATAATCATGCAAATTAATCCTTAATTAATTAATTAAGTTCATTTCAGCAATTGAGGTGTATGCTCTGCCCCTAAAAATGTTACCTTCTCTTATATTCTTATTTTGGTTAAAAATAATGTCAATAGAATTAGCTCTCTGTTTTCTTCTTTTGGCCAAAACTGTGTACAAAATTGATATAAATCACGATTGCTATTAGGATAAAGATCTGTAGCCAAAAAATGCATCGTATTGTAGACTTCATGTTTGACCCCATTTACATCATGTTTTTCATTTCAGTTTGTTGTATCCAATGAAATATTATAAAAACTGTATCCCTACAAATACCATGACTGGACCAGGATGGGACCAAAGACATGTATATGCTCAGTAAACTCTGTTTTTGTGTCCGATGCAGAAAGCGTATCATTTGCTAAATAGACATACAGTAGGTGAAATAAGCATTGAACACAACACCAAGTAAATATATTTCTAAGGGTATGTTCACAAGGTCAAATTTCGGCAGATGTTTCACGTCGTATTTGTGCTCTAACACGGGCAAAATGTGTGCCGAAATTACGGTAATCAACAGTTCTCATAGAGAACTATGGATTACACCTCCTTTCCCCGCTCATATAATACGATCGTATTGTATGCCCGGGGTGAATACACGGCGTGAGTAATGACAGTCTATGGGGCCGGCGGGGTGACGCCCCCCCGCGCACGCGCTTCGCGGGAGTACATGCCGGTCGGTGCGACTCCCAAACACCTGGCATAATTGCGAGGTGTACTGTACGCCCCGCAATTACGCCATGTGAACATAGCCTAAAGGTGCTATTGACATGAAATTCTCACCAGATGTTGGTAACAACAAATTAAATCCACACAAACAAAGAAATCAAACAAAAGAAGTCCATAAATTATCTGCAATAATGAGAAATGACACAAAAAACCATTGAACGAGCTTACTAAAATGTATTTAATACTTGGTACATAAGTCTTTGTTGGTGATGACAGCTTCAAGATGTTTCCTATATGGAGAAACCAGTAGCATGATTGCTTTGTGTAGTGTTAGGGGGATTTTATCGACAAAGTTGAAATCGGCAAGGTTTTTATGGGGATCGAAAAATTTCCCGATCATGCGATAATTAAGGTTAAAATCTTACATCATCTATTAAGATCCCCCGGGCCTTTTTCGGCGCTTCCTGTAATTTTGCCGGCAGCAAATCGATTACAGAAAAGAGCAGGGTGAGATGTGTGTGCGAGTCATGACTGGGGTGTGTAGGTTGCGATTGGCTGGAAAAATCACATACCTCATTTTTCATAGAACAGCGTTTTTCCTGTTTTCAGCCTCAGTTCTCTCAGCGTCTCATAGGGGGTGGACCTGCGCTCTGCCCGTGGCCAAACACTCAGCAAATTAGTCTATTTCTCCCAAAAAGAAAAAAACCTCCCCCACATTAGCTTGATCCCCCCAATTTATTTTTAATTTGAGATTTGAACATTTTTTGTAGTTAGCTAAGAATTTTTTAAACAGCATCTACCGCGTAAATTCACGGCGGTGGGGGGCCTGGGGGGGGGGGGCCCCCCGGGGGAACACAACAAGCCTATCTATAAAGAACACTGGATAAAAATTCACCAAGACTTAGTGTAGCATGGTTGGAATATCTTTATTATTTAACAGTTTTTCTATTGAAAAATTTCCGGATATTGGGCAGCCCGAACTTTTTTTGATAAACATCATTTCTATAACTGCAGTCTCTTTGTTAGCTGCAAAAAAAATCCCCCCTTTTTATTATCAGTATACATTTTAATAGGTGTTCAATTTTTTCCATTACACCTTGACGTTGATATATCCACCCTTTCACTTAAATTACAAACCAGCAATCTGTGTCAGCACAGGTTGTTTTGCCAAAAATACAGTGTACGTACAAAACACACATTACGTTTTTTTGACTTTTTTCCCCCCAGCACTTTCATTGACGCAGCATCTACGAAAAATTTTAAAACAGAAATTTCTATATCACCCAGTAATTGAAAGGTGCAAAAAATACCTTTTATTTTACCAAAACAAAACAGATACGTGTTTTTGGGGACTTTGCCCACCAATTTTTTGATAGACACCTTCATTTAAAATTTTGAACCCAGAAATTTGTGTTTGGTTTAAAGGGGGATTTTGAGAATAGCTTGATTTTGGGCCGTCTTTTAATAAGAGATTTTCCCAAAAAACATTCCATACCTTCTCAAATTTTATATTTCTGAACATGGGGAAATCCCAGGGGTAAGCGAGCAACGAGGGGGTAGCAAAAGGGGGTAGAGGTAAAAGAGAAGGGCTCCTTCCAGTGCGGGCGACAACAGCATGCCAGCGGATCTCAGTTGCGGGCCCTCGCCTTCATCGCTGGGTCAGGGCCCGGTGAATCTAAGAACGAACATCGTCCCCAATCTTCCTTCAGGGGTTAATGAAACCCTCATCTAGCAGTCTTCCCTCCTCGCCTGCAGTCACGGCCACAAATTCGTCATCAGCATCATCACATCCTCCAACAGAAGCACCCAAATGTCAACTCGTGTACCCACCACTGTGGATAATCCATTGTCCTGAAACCTCTTTGATGACAAAATGGGGTTTGGGGGTCAAAGGCATGTTAAAAATCAAGAGGAGATTTAGTCTGCTCTACGCCCTTTTTACGGATCCACAGAAGAGGTGAAGGAACCGGTCAATGGGCAAAAATCCCGGGCGGCCGGCAACGCCTTGCAGTGCCCCTTGCTTTAGCCCGAGCTTCTGGATGCAGAAATCGGGACGACCAAGTCACCTGTGTTGAGATGATATGATACGACATTGCGACCACCGGGTCTTTTCCGCAAAAAATTTGCTTGCAGCGCTTCATCATGGACAAGAGAAAGACGATGGGTATGCAATGGGGTCCCCCACAAAAAGGAGAGGGCGGTCGCAGAATCCCTATATAAATTTCCGCCAGCCACGGTCACGCAAACCCCCTCCTCGCTATCGCCGTAAAAAAGGTCCAGGACCTCTCAAGCCGGGCCTTTTTTGACAAGCCCTGATTCACCCAGCGATGCCCCATATGCCCCTTTCCGTAAACCATAAGTGGGGGCAAGAACCAAAAAGGGGGTTAACCACCACCAACATGTCTAGTCACATCAGCGAATGCATGGTTAAAATGGAGGAACACTTGCCAAAAAAGGCCAGACCGACCCGGGGGCCTCCAACCACTATCCCCCCTTTGCTCCGCCTCCTCCTCCTCTGCCCCCCCACCAACGTTCCTCAGCTCCCCAGTATCTCGAGTCATGATCAGGGATCAGCTTCCGCTTCAGCCTCCACCGTCGCCCGATACCACCACACCACCAGAACACATCCTACCCCTTCTCCTTCCCCCTTTTTTTGGACGCCTGCCCCCGCCCGCCCATCTACAGCCAGCCTTTCTGTCTTCCGGGTTTGGGAGCAAAAAAACTTTTTAACCCAAACCACCCAAAGCCAAAAAGCCTACTGTCGCATTGCCGGGCTTTTACCCTTTGGGAAATGTTCCTTTCCCGGGTGGAACACAATGGGTTCCGCCACGTCATGGCCCTCGCCTCCCCCAAAACCAAAATGCCGAGCAGCATTTCTTTCCAGAAAAGCCGTCCCTGCCCTGCCAGCCACGGTCACAAAAAATTTTTAAGCGCGTTTTCTGCACGTGTCCGGAAAAGCCTCTCACCACCGACACATGGACTATAAAACACGGGGCCCAAAGGGGCTATATCTCGTACAGCCACTGGGGGAGCGGGGATTCTCTGGGGGTGACGGGGCTCTCAGGGTCGGCGCACCGCTCTTCAAAACCGCAGGGGTGGTGCAGGCTCTTTCCCCCCCAAAGGGCCTCTGGGGGATCACTGCCCAGAGACCCAGGGGGCCGTTTAAATTATCTTGGGTTGGAGAAACCCCCACACACAGGCAGGGGGGCGTGTGACGGTTTTAACAACAGACCGAGCGCTGGGTGGGGGGACAAGAAACCCTTTTGCCAGGCAAGGTGGTGTGCGATAATGGGCAAACTGCTGGCCGCCCTAAGATCGGGAGGGGGGGAGCACATGCCTTTCCTTTGGGACATGTCATGAACCTTCGTCTAGAAATTTCAAAGAGCTACCCGGTCGGACGCCCGCTGAAGAAGGCCCCGAGGCTGAGTTCGCACTTCCGCCGTTCGCACCCTGCTTCGTCCCGCCTCTGCGTTGCACGTCAGCTCGGCCTCCCCGTCAACCGCTCATTTTTGCGTGGCAACACGCTGGAATTCCACCCCCCACTCTCCAGCGTTTTTGGCACAAACCAATGCCATTACGCAGTACGAAGTGACACTGGCCTGACAAGAAGCGTACGGGCCTCGGGGGTTAACCCCAAGTGGAGGGAGGTGAAAGAGCTCTGCACCATCCCCTTTCCAGTTTTGAAGAAGCCACCAAAATGGTCAGTGCGGACAATCCCCCGTCAGCATGAGCATTGTGGTGATCTTAGTTCTGGAAGACGTTTGGGCACTCTGAAACAACAAGTCCCCCCCCACGACGGAGGGAACGGACACAGATGCAACACGGAGCCTTTCCTCCGTCAAATCCACAAGGCCCACAGTTTCACAATTTCAACGTTTCTTAGGGGGATGGTTTCGGGGGGGCCGGCTAGTGCAAGGTGGCGCTCAGCTCCAGGGGCATCATCCAGGCAATTTAGGGCTGTGTTGAAGCGTGCCGGGGGCAGCGGAGGAGGGGGGAGGAGGTATTCCTAGACACCGATTTACCGACGCCCTCCTTGGAAATCAAGGCTCCCTCTCACATGAGTGCTTGGATGCTCCATTTCCCCCAACAGACCTCGATTAAGGCCATAAAAATGAACAACTTTTATGGTGGCCATCCTCCTGGACCCCCCGGACAAAACAAAAATCAGCACTTTCCCCCTTCCACCCACCCAAATAAGAGTAAAATGCAGGAAAGGGAGACCTTGCTGATTGATCAACTAGACATCTTTTGCGTCTCCCTTCACTTTCCCCAAATGTCACGGTGGAACAAATCAGCGACTACAGCAGAGGGCCAAGTAGGCGTAGGGGCAAAGCAGAGCAAGGTGGCAAAAGCCTAATGGGTGACCTCTGCAATCTTTGTTTACCACCTCCCAACGCATGCAATGCGGGACACATCCAACACACGAGATCAGCTTAAGATCATGGGCACGGACTATCTCGCCAACACCGATGTTTTTGCATTGTTCCGGACCCCAAAAGACTTTCTGGGGATCCCAAAAAAGACGAATGGCCCGAGCTGGGTCGCCAGCCATAGAGGTTTGTCCTCCCAGCAGCCAGTGTCATATCCCGAGCGGGACCTTTAGCAAAAACCCGGAGGAGTCATTACAGACAAACGCAATCCGGCTTTCCCCACAGATAATGTGGATCGTTTGACTGTCATCATCAAGATGTAATCCACACAGGCATGATCTCTGATGATGTTGTGGCCCCAATTGGCGAGGTCACCGATTAGTTGCCAGTCTACTTCACATTCCTTTTGTCAACAGAATGGGTGCCTCTTGAAACATTTTTAAATGATCATTTCTTACTTGCTTCCAATTTTTATTCTCTTTTCTCCAACAGTTCAATTTTGGCTGGTTTTTGCTGTGAGAGACTGTAAAAGACAGCAAGTGTTTCATGAAACACCGTATTCCATTTACTTCACTTTATACTCTTAAGAGTTGTCGTGCATTGTCAATGGTTTTGAGTCATGTGCCTGTGGAATACAGCAATAATCATGTCCCCTTGGAACAGAAATGTGACTTCTAAGTGGCTATTTCTTCTCCCATTTTTTAATAGTGGCTGAGAAGTTCATAATTTATAATTTTTTTGGGGTCATGTAGCTGTGAGATACAGCAATAATTAATGGTCCTTTGGAACAGAAATGTGGCTTCTAAGTGGCATTTTCTTTCTCCCCACACAATTTGATAATATTGGCTGAGAGAGTCTATTTTATAATTTGTGTTGGGTCATGTAGCTGTGAGATACAGCAATAAAATAGGTCCTGTGTAACGAGAAAATTGGCTTCTAAGTGGCATTTCTCCTCACAATTTTAAGACAGTGGCCTGAGAAGTCATTTTTTATAATTTTGTTTGGGTCATGCTGCTTTGGAAATGTAGCCAATACTAACAGGTCCTATTATAAAAAAATGTAGTTTCTAAAACAGACATTGTTCTTCAACAATTGACCAAAGGTGGCTCAAGGTCATGTGCTTGAATTTTTGGGTTGGCATTTTGCTAAAAGTAGGAGAATGCCCCCGAGTCATCCTGGATACACGTGAAATTGATTTATTTTTGCAAATAGTCTCAAAAGAAACTTCGTGATCTTGTGTGGCGAACATGGAGACTACCATTTCACAATAATCTCGTAGAGAGGAATTAAGAAGGCGTTGTCAGCACTGAGAAAACGAGACAAGTCTATAATTATTAAACCCATCCGATAAGGGGGGAAATAATAGTGTCATACTAAATCATGACATGTACAAACAGATGTGTAACGATCTTCTCAAGGACAAAAGGTATTATTGATATCGATCATGGACCCCAACAAACAACGTTTACTATTGGAATTAGAAAGGATACTCGTGTGATGGATTAAGATGGCCTTATATCACATACAGAATTCAAATTATGCCGACTTTTTATCGATCCCTAAAGATCCATAAGGGCTGTACTCCACTTAAAGCAAAAGAAAGGCAGTACCACATAGTCCACAGTGTGGATGATCAATTACGCAAAAATGTAGGGATCTACATAGATATATCTTTTAACAGGATTTCGTAATTACAATGCCATCTTAACATAAGGAGATACTTCTGATCTTTTGCGTAGACTAGATGGATTACTGTTAATAAAGAAGTACTACTGTGTTCTATAGAACGTTGAAAGCCTATATAGTAATATCCCACACAAAAGAGGTATCCAGGCAGGCCGAATATTTTTTGTCCACAAAGAAGTATAGGAATTTCAGGCTCATACATGTGCTTTTGTCATAGACTACTTGATTTTGTAATAATTACGGGCATAATTATTTTGTCCTTTTGCAACAAGACACATTCCACCAGCCTCAGGGGCCACTGCAATGGGGAGCTCTTGCGCTCGCCCGTATGCAAATCTGTTCCTTGGCTGGTGGGAGGCTACCTTGTATCCCAACCGGGAGATGATCATGTGGCCCCCCCAGATATTATTTTGGGGAGGTACATTGTATGAACATCATCATTCTCTGGGAGGGGGTACAAAAGATGTCCACTTTGATGAGTTTGTATGCACAACTTAAACAAAAACAAATATCGTTGCATTTCACAATGAAATGCAGAGTAGATGTTATCTTTCCCTGGATGTCCTTATCCATTAAAAGATCTGAATAGGGTAATATTCAACAGATATTGTATAGGAAAACCTATCAGCACAACTAACAGTTTAGTTACCACTGGAAAAGTTACCATCCATTACCTGTCAGAGAGAATACCGAAAGGTCAATTTCTCTGAGAGTTAAGAGAAACTGCTCCAGAGATGAGTATTTTAGGAGACAGTCCAAGGTATGTTAGAGAGAGAGATTTCTTAATCCGAGGATCCCACAAAAAAGTCCTGGAATCAGCCTTTATGGCATGCACAAAAAACAAGAATAGGAACAAACTCTATTACAGGGGTAAGCCCAAGGCATGGATACAGAGACCAATAGAGCACTATAGTTGGCAAACCTCGATGACAGAAATCCTAGAAGTCATCAATATCCACAGAAATATTGGGGCATTTTGATGTTGAGGACTCAGGATCTAGAAGGATATCTTCCTCCAACGCTCCCCTTCGATTAAACCTATCGGAGGGGCCAGATCTATTAAAGATAGACTGATCACAGTCACAATAACAACCAATACCCTCCAAGCTCTTGGGTTAGAAAGGAGACCGATGGGTAATGTTCAAATGTGGGCGAGAGATGTGAATCAGACCTGTACATTCCGTGTGCAACAAACCAAATCCTTCACAATGCATCAAATGGAAAACAATTTTTATCCGTGATTTTGCCAATTGTAGGACAGAAGGAGTAGTTTATATGTTTTCATGTCCCCCTGCCCACTCAATTACATTTTTTTTTTTGGGGGGGGAAAAAAAAAAAAAAAAAAAAAACCCGAAGATAATATTTAAAAGAATGGTGGGTGAACATCTGGGGGATATACGAAATAGAAGAGACACGCCAGTAGGCTCGACATGTGTGGGAACATCAAAAATGTGAATGGGAAATCTCCTGCGCTTTTTGATTTTAGAAAGTTGTGAGACCATCCCCCAGATGAGGGGAATGGATAGAACGAATCCTGTGTAGAGGCCCAATGGATTTATTATCCGTATGGATTCTGTCAATCAAAGGGCCTAAATTGAGCACTTTGCAATTTGGTTCATTTTATTGAATAGACTCTATCACTGGGCCTGTTCCACATAGCTTTGGCTCTGTTCGCACTCTCCATAATAGACCACTATTGACACTTTTCAAGTCCTGACTCAATGCACATGTATCAGTGTCCATAATCTTTAATTTTTATTATATTCATTGATTACTTACAGCTTGATAATCTATTGTCAGCTGAGAACAATGAATTTCTTGTACCACCGAATGTCTTCTTTTGGCCCTGTTTAAGCCCGTGTCAACCTACATGTGTTGCTATATAATATTGCTCCGGGAAAATCATTAAATAAGATGTCCCGTCCACATTATCATTTATTACCATATATCAGTGGCAGATGAGGTGGTGTCAGAAAATAAGTACAATTTGCTAAGTGTTTTGACGTTCTCCAGTGGGCAGTTAGTCAGTATAGTGGTTAGTGGAGTACCCCATTTGAACTGAAACGCAACCTTATTTATAGGTATGTGGGCGCCGATCCCAGTGAGCTTGGTATAACATGTGATATGGCATTATGTTTCCTCCTGGACATGCGCAGTGCATTGTTTTTTGAACGCCCGGGCGCCGCGTTGGTTTGGGTGTCCAGCTTTCAGCATATGCGCGGTGGTCGTTTATTCGGCGATTCAAACCAGAAGCGACAGGTATTTTACTTTTCCCCCCGGGGGGGGGGGACCCCAAAATTTTTTTGGGCCAGTTGGAACATCCGGAAACGCCGGAAAAACCAAGAGCATGAAATATGCACGACTGCTCATGGGAACCTGGAAGCGGGTATAAAACAATCATTATTACTTACTTGTAAGCACTGGGGACTTATATATTATACATTTGCGGGCCTACTTAAGAACATATAAGGGAGACAGCAGACAATTTTGCTCTGGTCTCCCCCCTCTTATCTTGGGTTCCAGCATACTAAGGAGCTGCGGGAATTATCGTCTTTATACACCTGGCAGCACTTAAAGCTAAGTATCAGTCCACTTATCTAACCTAAAAGGGAAGTACATGTGTTGAGTATATTATGCGTTGGTATATAAGTCGTATTCTTTTTTCACAGTGAGAGAAATTTTTGAATTCCCGCTGGAAGAACCCTATATTTGTATGGGGGAATCGCGTCGGGATAGCTGGGATTTAAAGGTGTCTATAACACCGCATGTTAGTGATATTGTCTGTCATTAAGCGGAGCCGCTCTTTATTCGGGGCGATTACCTCCACTGACGATATGTTCACAGTATGCTGTATCATCTAATGTATGGCAGTGTAATACATAGGGGTTTAGATAATTACTATTTTTAGATAGACTATTAGTAGAAAAGTTATGTTTTAACAGGGATTATTATTTTGCAGTGATATATGGGCAGTTTTTGCTGTGACATGCAGCTATACTACAGGTCCTAATCATAAATATAATGTTGTTTCTTCTATCTAAACTAACCGGACATTTTGTCTTCACAATTGTTCAGAGAGTGCTCAAGGGTGATGTAGCTTTCAGAAACAGGAATAGGTAGACACTGTTAATGGACACATATTGCAAAATGACTTGTTTTGCGAGAGATCCTTAACATAGCTATCAATCCCTGTATTGAGACAACCCATTCAATACAATGAAAAAAGAGAAACAAAGACTGGGGGGTTTCCAACCTTTTTTAAAAAATGTGTTTTCTAAATTAAAGTACTAAAAAAACTTGCAGTACAAAATAGTGTTATAAAAATTCCTCTGAATTTGTAAAAAGGGATACAGGAAACTTGACCAGATGTGGTTATTCAGAGGACAGGAGTATGGAGCATGGACGAGAAAAAAGACAGAGCCCAAATTTCCTCCAGCACTTTGAGTAAAATGAAAAAAGAATCCAAGAAAAAGGGGCACCTGGGGGAACAGGAGCGTTAACCACCATATTTCCAAATGAAGCTCAATTTGGGCCACACTCATACGGGGGGCAAGCGCTACCCAGGATTGGACTGTGTACAAGAAGGCTGGAGTTCTCACACTTTCCCTTCCCCACTCTGCTTCAGCACGACAGTTTTGTTGCTGCGTCATCGGGCATTTTAAAAACCCCGTTTAATAGATACGGACGCCAGCCTGGGCTTTTCACCGCACCCATGTAACTCCCCCGGGCCCTGGTCTGCGTGGCCCAGGAAGGTATAGTCAATGTCCAGTGAAAAATAAAATGGGGGTTGAAAGACTCCTTTTCCGGACTTTTTAAAAAATGGGGGCATGCAGGTTTGGGGGGTTGCTGTGGCCCCGGGCAGGGAAGTCAATTCCCTGAAAAATAAAAAGGTGGTTGAAAACTCCTTTTTTCCCCACACTTTTTAAATGTGGGGGTCATGCAGGTTTTGGGCCATGCTGGGCCCAGGACAGGGATAGTCAAGTCCAGTGAAAAAAAATGGTGGGTTAAAGACTCCCTTTTTCCGGACTTTTTTAATTGGGGGTCAGCAGGTTTGGGGTCTGCTGGGCCCCGGACATTAGTCAATGTCCCGTGAAAAAAAAAATGGTGGTTGAAAGACTCCTTTTTTCCGGCACTTTTTAAATGTGGGGGGCATGCAGGTTTGGGGCTCAGCTGTGGGCCCCGGGACAGGTATAGTCAATGTCCCCGTTTAACTAAAAAGGTGGTTGAAAGACTCCTTTTTTTCCCGGGCCCTTTTTTAAAAGTGGGGGGCATCAGGTTTGGGGTCATCTGTGGCCCCGGACAGGATATCAATGTCCGTTCAACTAAAATGGTGGGGGAAAGACCCTTTTTTTCCGGCATTTTTAAATGTGGGGTCATGAGGTTTGGGGGGCTAGCGTTTCCAGGCAGGGGGAATTTTAATGTCCAGTTCAAATACATGATGGTTCAAATCATACTGCCCCTTTTCACTTTTCAAATTTTTGGGGATGCAGGTTTTGGGGAGGGTGTGGTACAAAGGGGGCGGGATAGAAAAAGGGGCTTGACTTTTTTTTGTACTTTTAAACCAAAGTGTGTTCCTAAGATGTACAGTATCCATTTTACTGTTGTGTTGTTAATTTTAGCTTCCCAGCCTTTTTTGGGGGTAATAATGAAGGGTTTTGTCTCCCCCCTAGACTTTAATGGTCATCGCGCTAATCGATGCTCACTATCGAAAAAAATTTTTCGATGCGGCCATATCGCTATCGTCGATTCCCCAAGCCAACGCAATCGCTCAACCCGCTTGGTGGATTTTGCCATTTCTTTCACACAAACATTTTTTCAAATCCTAAAATTTCCCCTGGCTCCTTCTATGAACTCTGGCTTTATTTTTTTCTTCCATAGTTTTTCTATTGGGTTTCAGATAGGGTTTGGCTGGGCCTTTTTAGCAGCTTTTTTTTCTTTCTCTGAAACCAGTTGAGAGTTTCCTTGGTTTTGTTTTTGGGAATCATTTTTTTGCTTGTCCCCCCTTGTTTCATCTTCATTACCGGGCAAGGGCAGCAATTTTTTATTAATCAAGAATGTCTCTGTACATTTGTCCATTCATCCTTCCTTCAATTATATGAAGTTTGCCAGTACTGAACCATGATGTTCCCACCTCCAAACTTTACTGTTGGTATAGTGTTTTAGGGGTGATATGCAATGATTTTTGGCCTCCAACATTTTTCCACTGTCAAGATTGTTTTCTAATTACTGATGATTTCACGGGTTTTAAAAAACTTTCCATGATTTTTTTGCACCTCTTTCTTCAGTGTTCAATACTTACCCCATTGTCTTCTTTTTATTTACATAATTTATTTATTTAAAACTGTGGTTTGTTTCTTCTCCTGTGTGGATTGGATGGATTGCTACCGACATCTGCTGAGAATTTCATGTCAATTGTACCTTTAAAAATATATTTACTTAGAAAATCGGTGACATTTTCATTACTTATTTCACTCGCTGATTCTAAAATCACTAGGGCCCCCCATGAAACACCTCGGGAACTTTTTCCTGACAAATACCATGAATGTGGACAAAAAAAATTACTGTTATCTACACCTAATGAATGTAGTTTAATAGGTCCTGCCATTAGGTTTAATCTGTGCTTTATTGAAATCCTTTACATTTTTTTTTACTTAAATTTTAAAGAAACCGTCAAGCTGCATAACATTTTCTGCAAAGTTCTTGAATACATACATCTCTTAAATACATAACTCTAATATAAAATGGCAGGTTAACAAAAGATAAATATTGCAAGTGTACAGCGACTATGTAGGTTTAGATATTTTGCACACCCTCAACATCTCCTTAGCATCCCTTCCACAGTCAGAACTAACACTGTGTAGTGTAGTATTTTACCTATGTCCATTTAGTTGGCCTATTACTGAAAATTATGTCTTAGAATGTACAATATTTTCAAACCTCACCTAGAGTGTTGTTCACTTTGAACAATCCTTACTTGTTAGAAGGTTCCTTTGATAATTAGCTGATTACTGGAAGTACTGCTTCTTAGATCCCTACAAATCAACTGTTGTGTGGAGAAACCTGGCCGTAACTGTTGAATTTCCCTGTAGTGCCACCATAGGATAAATTAAGCATTGCACCATAGCATTTCAAATCAATAAGTGTTTGTATAGTGCAGGGCAGGTCCTCCAGAATGAGAGACACTCAATGTAATCAGTCTCCAATCTGGCCAAGAGATGAGATTCCTTAATAAAGAATCCCCTCCTCTGTAAACCCAACATTCCTTAAGAGGGTGATAAAAGGTATACCGAACTGGGCAACATCTTTAAGATTGATATGGAAAACTTTAGCAAGGCAGAAAGTAGACAAACTGGCTTATTGCTAGTCAGCATCTTATGATGAAATATATAAATAGATATACCTGGATACTCAATATAGGGCGAATGCCATGACGCTCTGTTATGCATTATCCTGCTCTCTCCTTAACTCTTTCAGTAATGCACAATGCCTTGTCTAAAAGACCTGATGGATTTACTTTGACTTCTAGTTACAACCAAAATTTCCTATGGCTGTAATTTTTTACTGACAGAACCATTTGGCATCTTCTTGGTCTGAAGTGCAGCAGAGCAATTCATGATAATGCCTAGTATAATGCTGCTGTTGACTGCAGTCATGAGAAGGCTTCTAATTTCCTCTCACTTGAGTTCTCTTTTTCTAACAGATGGAGTCTTCACTTAGAGTGCTTTCACACTGTATGGTTTTTGGTTCATTTTATTGCAATTAATGCTGTGTATTTCTGAAAAAATGCACTGTGTGAAAAACACTCGAGGATTTCACGTGGCCAAATTTCGGCCGCAGTTACGCTCTGCAATATGCCACAATTACGCACGTAATTCCAAAGCACTGGGGGCCGGTGAGGCGCCGGCCCTACAGACATGAATTGTCAGCGGCGCGTATTCGCCGCTTAAAAATTGAATGTAAATTCTTTTCGCAAGTACAAATGAATTTTTTTTACGCATGGGGGACGACGCGTAACCAAGCGCTCTATGAGGCCCTGAATTATGTAATTGCGGACGCATTTCGCGCTTTTTAATCGCAATATGCGGCGAAAGGCACCAAAAAAAAGCGGCAAATAAGCCCCCCGGGGGAACATACCCTAAGGGTTCCGGTCTACCTTTTAATAACAATTCCATTTAAAATGTTTCCCCTGAGTGTTCTTTGTTTGACTCCATGGTTTGCATCTGTGCCCCTCCAACTAATTATAGTGAATGCTCCCAATGTTTTGTATCTACATGTGTTATCCAGAAGACTATTTTAGTTTAGATAAACTGTGCTGCTTTAGGGAAATTTACCAATATACAGATATTGTCCAGAAATACACGTAACAAATAGAAATAAATAAGGTTTTGAGATATACATGATTGATATGTTTTGACTAATACTAAGGTTGCCATGCAAACTTACTGAACGACTCTTAAGACAAAATGATATATTAGTCACAGGAAACTTAAAAGGTTAAACTATCCCTTACCAGATATAGCTTGTGTATTCAGGTCTTGGCTGTGAAAATCATGCTCTTGTTTTGTCCTTGTCACAAGACAATGACACTTCCCAAACAGCAGTAAAGCATCACAAGATTGTCTAGAAAATTACAATGACTGTTTATGTTGTCAAACAATGTCAGATCTCTATGTTCTAAGTTTTTTGGTAAAATATACTAAATGTAGCTAACTTTGTGTCCAGTTTCAAAAACAGGATTTTTTGATTGTGATGTTTATTGTATATGTTATCACACATTTTAGATAACATGTTGGAACATAGGAGCCATATTTAGCCCTGAAATCTTTTTAATATTGTGAGGGAGATATCGTCATGACTTTGAGACCACACTCCAATAGCAATAAAGGGTAAGTGTTAGTCTAAAACTGCTGACATATGCAAACAGATTTGAGCACAGTTGAAGTGAATCGAGCAGCAAGATACAGCGTATGACATCAGTAACCATTGTATTCCATCCTATTCCTTTCTGAAACATTGGCCAAAAGAGGAGCAGTGGGGAAAAGCAGAGCTGCACCTTCTAACATTTTATTTTCTCCAGTGTAAGGGTCCATAATGACTTTCCAGCCAAGGGACTGAATATTCACTTAAACATGGATGAGGATGCATTGGAGAGCAAAGTATTGGAGCAAGTTTTTAGACTAGTGGACATTGCCAAAATGTTAGATTATTGCTATTGATGCACACTATATATCATCCTACATGTCCTGCAGAGTATAAAGGGAAGGATGATTTTGAGCTACTTACTCCCTTTACCCTGCATGGATATATTCACACATGTGACTAAAATGCTTTCCGCAAATTTGAATAGAATAGTTTTTTCCACATTTGCATAGATTTTTTTATACACCCCATCCAGATGTATGGATCAGTTGCACATATTTCTGAAATATGCGAACTTACGGTTCAGTAAACATTCTAGCATATGAAAGGCTGATGGACTACAGTATTCTCTCAAAGTATCTTCACTTGGATATTGACAGTTTTCTCCTACCATGTCTTTGTCGAACAGAACCAATATGATCTGACAGCACTAACATAATGGTATTTCTATCTTAACAATATACCAAACAACTATAAGTTTAAAACCACTGACAAGTAAAGTGATTATCAATTGTGACAGTGGTACCTGTATGAAGATAGGATAAGGTGAGCAGCAAGTGAACAGCCAGTACTTGAATCTGATATCTGGGAAGCAAAAAAAATATAAAAAAATAAGGAGATGTAAGGATCTGGGTGACTTTGAACAGCTTTGTGACAGCTAGATGACGGAGCAAGAGCATTTCTTAAATGGTAGGTCTTGTGGTGTGTTGCTGGTGTACAAGGATTACTACAATACCTCAAAGATATTTGGTGCAAGGAAATGATAATGTACAATTGGTAATCTGGTGACAGGGTCATAAGCACCAAGAGTTTTTGGATGTATGTGGAAGCTAAGGCTATCTTCTCTGGTCCAGCCACATAGAAAAGCTATTGTAGCACAAACTGCTGCAAAAGTTAAACCTGTTTACTATAGAAAGGTGTTACAACATTCAGTGTGTCATGACTTGCTCTTTATTGGGCTGCATAGCTGCAGACAAGTCAAAAGGCCCATGCACCCCTATAAAAGGCACATGATCATCCGATCTGTACCAGGGAGCAATGGAAGAAGGTGGCTTAGTACATCACTATATGGCAACTGTGTTTCCAAATGACAGTGGCCTTTTTTAGCAGGATAATGCACTGTGTCCCCTATACCACCTTGCAAAATTGTTCAGGAATGGCTTAAAGAACATTATAAAGAGTTTAAGATATTGACCTGGCCTCCAAATTCCCCAGATCTTAATCTGATACATCATATGTGGAATGTGCTGGAAGTACAATCCATGAAGCTTATAGAACATCAATCTACTGCTGATGACTTGGTGCCAGATATCACAGGACACCTTCAGAGGTCATCTAGAATCCATATCTCAATGGATCAAAGCTATTTTGGAGGATATTTGAAGCTTGTTTTTTAAAGGTTATGGTTGATCAGTGTATATTGTCCAATGCCATTATTGTTTATGTGAGTACAAAGTTTCAAAATGGAGCTACACTTTAATAAATGTTTTTCACACATATTGTCATTTCATACTGGGAGTTCACTTTCTCATCAATACTAGCAATATCATGTATACAATACATATTGTATTCCTGAGTCTAGACAAAGCTGCAATTCTAAACTAAGGAAAACCTGCAATTAGTCTAATTGGAATTTGATTCATGCTGCTCTTTGTAGATAAGTGTATTCAGGATTATTGAACCAGAAATGCAAACTGTGCTACATACCGTGGAAACACTCACACTAAGGTAGATAGATAGATAGATAGATAGATAGATAGATAGATAGATAGATAGATAGATAGATAGATAGATAGATAGATAGATAGATATGAGATAGCTAGATAGATATGAGAGAGATAGATAGATAGATAGATAGATATGGATAGATAGATAGATAGATAGATAGATAGATAGATAGATAGATAGATAGATTGATAGATAGATAGATAGATAGATAGATAGATAGATACAGTCATATGAAAAAGTTTGGGCACCCCTATTAATCTTAATCATTTTTAGTTCTAAATATTTAGGTGTTTGCAACAGCCATTTCAATTTGATATATCTAATAACTGATGGACACAGTAATATTTCCGGATTGAAATGAGGTTTATTGTACTAACACAAAATGTGCAATATTAGTTATTAGATATATCAAATTGAAATGGCTGTTGCAAATACCCAAATATTTAGAACTAAAAATGATTTAGATTAATAGGGGTGCCTAAACTTTTTCATATGACTGTATGAGATAGATAGATAAATAGATATGAGATAGATACATAGATAGATATGAGATAGATAGAAAGATAGATAGCAAATTATCTAGACAGATAAACTTCTGTGCTGTGATGTCATGGTGCACTATCTCACCTTTTTCAATGCTTTTCAATGACCTTGTGAGATAAGCACGTAGAAAAAGAAAAGCCATAATATCACAGTGAAGTTAATGTTTACTATATCCAAAGATAGATAGACAGATAAAATAGATCATGGGTCTGTACATAATTTTCACTGTGGCCGACATCACCATTATAGTTGCCCTCCAAAGATTGTTGGAGGGCAGCTGATCCTGCTGTGTCTGGACCTTGTTCATCCCTGCTTGCTGCCTTAATTTTGACACATGTGAATTAAAGTATATCTACTACATCTACATTATATTTCATATACAAAGATATGCACATAAAAAAGGTTTTTCTAGTTATGTTTACAAAAATAATATAATATTGGTACTATTAGTACTATTATTAATGTGTATGGCTGAAAAAAGATTTGACACCAAGAGATTAAAAGGAAACATCCAATCACCAGGGAAAAAGCCTTTTTATAGGGCATGATGTTCCTAATCTGAGATTTTTTTTCCCCCTTACCCCTTACCCATACATTTCTACCAGACCAGGTGTATATGTGTCATATTTTATTACACAATGGTGTTTACCTTTCCATATACAGTTGTTAGTCGCAGCTATCTACAAGCATGTAGTATGATAACAAGCTGTGTCCTGGTAAGGAAAGATAGAGCTCAAGCTTGCTAGAGAATTTGGATTCTTTGCTGTACAGATTGTGAATATGCAACCAATGATGACGGGGGCCCTATTGCCTCATCATGTTTTCTGATTTTTACATAAATAACTTTTGTGTAAACTGTCCCTGCTAAAGACATACTTTGACATACTGTTGTAATTGCTCACACAGGGGTTCAAAACAAAATGGGGTTCATTCCTAAGGCTTGACTTGTAGTTTGTGCATTTATGTTTGTTCTTAAATCTTAAGATGGTACAAGTTGTAAATAATGCTTCATAGCATTCATATAACATAAAAGATCTTATTACAAGTATTGTTGCGCTTCAGATTCAGATCAATGTCAAATTCCACCAGAATCCATGCAAGTTGGTTTGTGTTGGCCCAAATCAAATTTTGGAGAAAATTACCAAAAAATGAAATATAATAATATAAGTTGAGGTGACAGAGTGTTTTTAAGGTGTTAATTTAGCATTCTGTGGTGATCTTGTTGCATCCAACGTCACATCTAATTACCATAACATAGTACGCACTGGGCTAGGGTTACAGTTAAAGGGGGTTTTTTTCGCTACAATATTTTGGTTTTTTAAATTAAAAAAATCTTTAAAAAAAAAGCAGCTTTGCAAAAAATGTTCATTCAAATGTCCACTGATTTTTTGGGTTTCCTGTTAGTATGGCTCAGCTCCCGAAATCCTTAAACAGCTGACCTTTTATCTTTATCTCACTGGTGCATGCGTCTCATCTGTTTCTGAAAACAGGGGCTGAACAGAGCCCCCCCTGCAATTATGCTTCTGTATGGAGGAGGGGTCCGGGTTCGTGTCTGTGTACTGGGTTAACCCCGTGTGGGCCCGCTCCCTCCTCTCTCTACACAGATTGAGGAGAGCAGAGATGAGGCTGATCTTGGTCAGTAGGATTGACGCAATGAAGTTTTTTAATAAATCAGATGTGTCTGTGGGGTTGACTTTAAAATAATATAAAAGATCAGGGGGCAGTGAACGGGTTTTGCTTCTGTATTTTGAACAAAACCCGAGTATAGTAACCACACTTCAAGCTGCCCTTTTTCTCTTCTGACAGGGTTTTTTTTGTTTTTTGTGGAGATGTGGGGATTTTATGCTAACAGGGGGGGATAGGAACCTTACATCCCCCCCGCTCTTGCTATTACAACACAGCTTCACAGACCTCTCCCCATCATAGATAGCCCTTCCTTTCCTTGGAGCTGCAGTCACGATCCAGCAGCCTGCAGCAGACCTAGGAGGGACACCCAGGTTTAAATCTGGAGCAAACCCCCCCGCCCCCCCTGCTGTATAGAAAGTTATGGAGGAGGCTTTCTGGTCTAGGGGAGGGGGGGGGGGGAAAGGGGGGGAGACGGGCAGACAAAAATACGCCCTGAATTCAAAAATCCTTGCTGCCCCGACACCTAAAATAGCTGAAAGCTTTTTAAAGAGAAACTCCTTTTAATTTTTGGGGAAAAAAAAGGATTAGAAAAAAAATTGGGTTCAGGGCTCTGAAAAGGGGGGGTCCATATAAGGATTACTTTTAGTTAAAAATTTAAAAAAAAAGTCAATTTTCAATAGTTTTCCATTAACAGTGTCCTACCCATTCCTAGATACCCCTTTGTAAAGGCCCGCATCGCCCTCAGGGACTATAGCTACAGACCTGTTTTATCTCTCCGATAGATTCAAACGCTGGTCCTATAGCTACAGACCTGCTATCCTCAGCAGCTTGTTCCTACAAGCTAATAGAAGCCAGCAAAGCCAGCAAACACTCCCTGAATTCAAAAATGAAACTGACTGGCTGACTGAGGTAAGATGAATAAGTGTAGTGAGACAACCATTGAAAGCCTAAATATTTTCACAAGTTTGGATCAACCAGTGTTGGATGGAACAAAGATCTATTTGAGCAACACTAATTACAAAGGTCATACAAGGATTTTACCATTTTGTGTGACTCAACATGTTGTTTGGAGTACAGTTGACAAGTATGTAATTAGTTTGTTTTTTAAGTGTCTTGCCCTTACAATAAATGTGGGCATATCAAAAAGATCAAAAACTATTTTATACCTTCCTAAATCCCAATCTTTGCTATTACATCTTAATCTTTTATATAAATGAGCCAGGTACTGAAAATAATAATACAACTAATATAGTAAATAAGAAAGGGTTTTCTTTATGTACAGTCATTTTTTTTTCTTTTGTTTTATTATTATCACTATTATCATTATGACTGATATTTTTCAAAGGAACACATCAGTACATTCTCATATTAAAAATATGCCTGCTGTACTAATCTTATGAATAGAAATAGTGACTCATAAGGCCATAAAATAGACAGTTCCCCAAGTGAAAAATCCAACCTGACAGTGTGCTTATTTGCACATCTATGCTTGAAATCACAAGCACTGCAGTTCATACACTGAAGAGTTCTAAACTAGTTCTAGACTAGAACATGCTTTGCATAAATTTTAGCCATGTGAATGAACTCTTGTTTTTCCTATATCCCAAATGAACTGTTACAAGTCTAACAGCAGCATTCATTGGTCCCTGTGGTACAGAACAATGTGAAATGTTGCTATAAACTGAACATTTTTGATATGATGTGTGCATTCACAGACATTTTACAACAGTGAAATAAAAGAGAAGTAATGTGCAGAGTATGATAGCACAGCTAGGTACAGTCTGTAGCTATAGCAGAATGCATACTTACTAATATGTGGTGCAAAACCAGGGGCGTAACTTTGGTTCAGAAAGTGAGGGGGGGCCAATTTTCCCTTTCACCTTTTCACTCGCCTTCCCTTTCACTTCCCACCCTTCCTTCTCTCCCTCCTCACCTGCAGTGAACGGCCCCCTCTAACCCAGCTAGAGGTTCTGAGGGAGCGCTGTGAGCAAACCCCAGCAAGGTCCGAACAGCCTGTGCACCAAATACTTTTGGGTGCAATCCGTAGGTTACGAGTGGCTCTCTAATTAACTGAAAGTTTAGAACCGGACTGGACTAAAAAGCACCCCAGGCAAATGAAATCCGAACCAGGCACCTAGCTATAATAAGTCCCGCCTACATGAAATAAAAAATTGTTTGTGCAAGACAGAGCAAATTTTCGCTTAAACCCCTCCATCTCCCATCACTACTCCATTAAATTTGTTATATACACAACAAAATTAAGGAAAATAAAAGAACCCAATCTTACTGTACCAATAAATATCACTTATGTCACATACTGTACCCCAAAATGTATTTTATTGCATTCCATACACCAGAAATGAATTATATTACACAATGTAGCCACATAAATTACATTACTAACTGTGCCTTAGAAATGAATTGGCCCATTGTACTTCAAGAAATAATATAATACCGTGCCCCAAAAATTCATATTACAGCACTAAATCCAAAAATAAATTGCATTACACGCTGTACTTCAGAGATTACAATAACACCAAACACCTAGAGATTACATTACACACTGGCCCCAGAGATTGCATAACACCATACAACCAGAGATTACATTACTCACTGTACTCCAGAGAATACATTACACACCATACCCCAGAGATTACATTAATCACTATACCTCAGAGATTACTACTAGAGAGGGGTGAATCGATTCTAACGAAGTGGAATTCGTTTAGAAGTTCAGGACAACTTCGGTTCTGAACGAAGTCGAAGGGTGGGGTTCGTCGGGTGAACGAAGGTGCTTTTGATTGATAAAATGGCTGCATCACATGGCGACACATAGGGCAAAGCACTCTGGGAGAAGAAGGCATAGCCTTCATGACCATGTGCAAGATGAAGCCACTCATAGACCGGCGCGGTATTCTGTTGATGTCACCGCACTATATAAGTTCCGTGCGCTAATGCTGTAGCTCACACTCCTCTCACTGAACTAATCCAGGGGAATGTGCAGCCCGCTGCTGATTGTTACTGAGAAAACTGATTTTTATACAAGTAAAAAACAATTTTTTGTGGGGTGTCCCAGCTTGTCTCAGAGACAGCTTCACCTTAATGTTTCAATTTCCTGATTTTTTGGTGTAGTTGATCTGAAGTCCAGTGTGCGTCCACTGCAGCTGCATATACATGATTAATGCAACTTGCTCACAGCACATTGAATATCCCAAGGGTCATCTAAGCCATTTCTGTGTAGTTCATTTAAGAAACAGTGTTTTTATAATACAAATACCACTTCATTTTGGCTGCTCAATTTTTTGGCGGAATATACATCCAGGGTTAAATAAGCGTTGTTCTGCTGCTGTTGTGAACCCAAGCAAAACGTCTTTTTAAACCAGCCAAAAAATACAATTTTCCTGAGGTCATAATTTCATCAAGCGAAGGTTAATTACAATAGTTTTCTCTGTTGTGTAGCGTAAAAACTATGCAAATTGTAGACACCCTACAAAGCTAGTAGTATCCTGCGCTCAACTTCTTTTGCCGTAATCTACATGCTCAGGGTTTATTAAGTGTTATGTTCTGGCAGCAGTTGTACTCCAAGAAATCCGTCTTTTCAAAACCGCCAAGAAAAAACAAATATTATGTAGCATAATTCACAAGCAAGGTTAATTACAATTTTTTCTCTTGTTTCGTTGTTAAGCGTAGAAACACGCAATTGTAACAAGCTACAAAGCAGTAGTTTTTTCCTGCTGCTCCAATTCTTTTGCAGCAATTTACATCCAGGGTGATAATTAAGCGTTGCTCTGCAGCTGTTGTGACAACCAACGAAACCGACTTTTTTTCACCGCCCAAAAAAAACAATTTTTCCTGTAGCATAATTCACAAACAAAGGTTAATTAACAATTTTTTTCTCATTGTTTTGGAGCGTTAGTAAACATCGCAAGTGTAACTACCTACAAAAGCTAGTATTTTCGGCTGCTCAATTCTTTTGTTGACAATTTACATCCAGGGGTTAATTAACATTGTTTTTGGAGCTGTTGGTGACAAAAATAGTACCGCTTTTTCACCGCCAAAAAATACAATTATCCTGTACAATAATTCACAAGCCGAAGGTTAATTACAATTTTTTCGTCTTTTTGTGTAGCGTAGAAAACACGCAATTGTAACACCTACAATAGCTAGTAGTTTCCGCTGCTCAATTCTTTTGCGCAAATTGTAACATCCAGGGGTAAATTAAGCGTTGATCTGCTGCTGTTGTTGTGACTTCAAGAAACCTCCTTTTTCAACCACCGCCAAAAAATACCAATTTTCTGTAGCATAATTCACAAACGAAGTTAATATACAATTTTTTTCTCTTGTAGTGGTAGCAGGAGAAAAAACACAATTGTAAACACGCTACAAAGCTCTATTTTCTGGCTGCTCAATTCTTATTGTGCAATTTACATCCAGCGGGTTTAATAAGCGTTGTTCTGCTTCTTGTATGTGACTCCAAAAACCGTCCTTTTTTTCAACCGCCAAAAAACAGTTTTCCAGTAGCATAATTTCACAAGCGAGGTTAATTACAATTTTTTCTCTTGTTGTGTAGCGTAGAAAACATGCAATTGTAACAACGCTACAAAAGCTAGTAGTTGTTCCTTCTGCTTTATTCAATTCTTTGCGCAATTTTACATCCAGGGGTTAATTAAGCTGTTGATTCTGGCGCTTGTTGAGACCCAAAAACCGTCCTTTTCACCGCCAAAAAATAACAATTTTCCCTGTATCAAAATTCACAAGCGAAGTTAATTACAATTTTTTCGCTTGTTGAGTAAGCGTAGAAAACACAAATATGTAAACACGCTACAAAGCTATAGTTTCTGGCTGCACAATTCTTTTGCGCAAGTTACAACCAGGCGTTAATTAAGCGTTTTGGTTTTTGTGCTGTGGTGACAAAAATAGACAGTCTTTTTCACCGCCAAAAAATACATATTTTCCTGTAGCATAATTCACAAACGAAGGTTAATTACAATTTTTTTCTCGGTTGTGTAACGTAGAAAACACTGCAATTGTAACACGCTACAACTATAGTTTTCCGGCAGCTCAATTCTTTTGTGGCAAATTACATCCAGGTTAATTAAGCGTTGTCTGCTGCTGTTGAGACTCCAAGAACCGACTTTTTCACCGCCAAAAAATACAATTTTCCGTAGCATAAATTCACAAACAAGTTAATTACAATCTTTATCCTCTTTCTGTGTACGTAGAAAACACGCACTTGTAACACAGCTACAAAGCTATTAAAGTTTCAGTCGCTTCAATTCTTGTTGCGCAATTACATCCATGGGTTAATTTAAGCGTTGTTTCTCCTGCTGCTGTTTGACTCCCAAGAAACCGTCTTTTTCACCTGGCAAAAATAAAATTTTCCTGTAAGCATAATTTCACAAGCGAAGTTAATTTACAATTTTTCTCTCTTTTGGAACGTATAAATCAACGCATTTGTAACACAAACGCTACAAAGCTATTAGTTCCCCTCCCTCCGGCTGCTCAATTCTTTTGCGCAATTTACATCCAGGGTTAATTAAGCGTTGTTCTCAGCTGTTAGTGACATCCAAGCAAACGCTTCTTTTTTCACCGCCAAAAAATAATACAATTTTCCCTGTAGCATAATCCCAAACGAAGGTAAATTATACAATTTTTTCTCTTGATGTGTAGCGTAAGAAAAACACCATATTGTAACACGCTTCACAAAGCTAGTAGTTTCCGGCTGCTCAAATCTTTTGCGCAATTTACATATCCAGGGTTAATTCCACGTTGTTCTGCTGCTGTTTGACTCCGAAGAAACTCATACCTTTTTTCACACCGCAAAAAAATACATTTTCCGTACATAATTTCACAAGCGAAGGTTAATTACAATTTTTTTCTCCATTTTGTGTAAGGCGTAAAAACACGTAATTTAACACGCTACAAAGCTAGAAGTTGCCGCTGCTCAATTCTTTTGCCATTACATTCCAGGGTGTTAATTAAGCGTTTTCTGCTGCTGATGTGACTCCAAGAAACCGTCTAATTTCAATCACACCGCCAAAAAAATACAATTTTCCTGTACAAAATTCACAAACGAAGTTTAATAACATTTTTCTCGTGTTGTGTAGCGTAGAAAACACGCAATTGTAACACGATACAAAGCTAGTAGATTTTCTTTTCCTGGCCTGCTCAATTCATTAGCGCAATGATATATCCACGGGACTAATTAAGCGTTTTCGGCAGCTGTTGGGACTCCAAGAAACCGTTTTTTCAACCGCCAAAAAATTAATAAAATTTTCCTGATACTTAATTCACACGCGAAGGTTAATTACAATTTTTCTCTTGTTGTGTAGCGTAGAAAACACGCAATTAGAAACAACTCTAAAAGCTAGTATTTCCGCTGCTCAATACCCTTTTGCGCATTTCACCTGGTGTTAATACGCGTGTTCTGCTGCTGTTTTACACCAAGAAGACCGTCTATTTTTCACCGCCAAAAATAAAATTTTCCTGTAGCAAAATCACAAACGAAGGTCAATTACAATTTTATCTCTTGTTGTGTACGTAGAAAGATACCAATTGGTAACACGCTACAAAGCAAAGTAGTTCTTCTGGCTGCTCAATATTTTGCGCCAATTTACATTCCAGGTTTTAATAACTTTGTTTCTCGCTGTTTGTGACTCCAAGAAACCGTCTTTTTCACCGTCAAAAAATACAATTTTCCTGTAGCATAATAACAAGCGAAAGGTTAATTACAATTTTTATTCTCTTTTTGTGGTAGCGTAGAAAACACCAATTGTAACAACGCAAACAAACTATATTTCCGGCGCTCAATTCTTTTGCGCAATTTACATCCAGGGTTAATTAAAGCGTTTTTTTTGTGTTGTCTGTAGGTGACAAAAAAAAGAACGTCTTTTTCACCGCCAAAAATTACAACTTTCCTTTACAAAATCTCACAAGCGAAGGTTATTTAAAATTTTTCTCTTTTTTGTGTACGTAGAAACACGCAATGTGTTAACACGCTACAAGCAGTAGTTTCCTGCTGCTCAACTTCCTTGCACAATTTAACATCCAGGGGTATAATTAAGCGTTGTTCAGCTGCAGTGATGACTCCAATAAACCGTCTTTTTTCCACCTCCAAAAAATAAAAATTTCCCTGTAGCATAATTCACACAACGAAGGTCATTGACAATTTTTCTCTGTTTGTGTAGCGTAGATAACATGCATTGTAACACGCTACAAACTAGCTAGTTTCCCGGCAGCTCAATTCTTTGCGCAATTAACAATCCAGGGATTAATTAAGCGTTGTTCTGCTGGGGGGGTCCTGTTTGTGACTCAAGAACCTTCTATTTCATCGCCAAAAAAAATATTTACATTTTTTCCTGTAGCATAATTCACAAGCGAAGTTTAATACAATTTTTTCTCTTGTTTTGTAGCGTAGAAACACGCAGTTGTAACACGCAACCAGCTAGTCGTATCTAGGCTGCTCAAATCTTTTGCGCAAGTTACATCCAGGGTGAAATTAGCGTTGATTTTTTGCTGTGGGTGACAAAAATAGACCGTCGTTTCACCGCCAAAAAATAAAATTTTTCCTGTAGCAAAATTCACCGAGCCGAAGTTAATTACAATTTTTTCTCTTGTTGTGATCGTAGAAAACATCAATTGTAAAACGCTTCAACAAAGCTAGTAGGTACCGGCTGCTCAAATCTTTGCACAATTTTACATCCAGAGTTAATTAAGCGTATGTTTTGTGCGCAGTGGTGACAAAAAAGAGACCGTCATTTTGTTTCACCGCCGCCAAAAGAACAATTTTCCCTGTAGCAATAATTCACAAATCGAATAGATAATGTTACACATAATTCTCTGTTGCGAGCGAGAAAACACTGCAATTGAAACACCTACAAGCTACGTTATTTCCGCTGCTCAATTCTTTTGCGCAATTTACATCCAGGGTTAATTAAGCTTGTTCTGCTGCTGTGTGCTCCAAAGAAACCGTCTTTTTTCACCGCCAAAAAATAACAATATTCTGTAGCAAAATTCACAAACGAAGGTTAAATTACAATTATTTCTCTGTGTTGTTAGCGTAGACAAACACGCCATAGAAACCCTATAACACAAAGCTAGTAATTTTCCTAGGCTGCACAAATTCCATTATGCGCAATTTATATCCAGGTGTTAAATACATCGTAGATCTGCTGCTGAAGTTGACATCCAAGAAACCGCAATTATTCCACCGCCATAAAATAAAATTTTTCACTGTAGCATAATTCACAAGCGACGAGGTTAATTACCAATTTTTCTCTTGTTGTGTAGCGTAGAAAACACGCAATTGTAACAACGCTACAAAGCTTGTAGTTTTCAGCCGCTCAATTCTTTTGCGCAATTTACCACCAGGGGGGTTAATTAAGCGTTGTTTTTGTGCTGTGGTGACAAAAATAACCGACTTTTTTCACCCGCCAAAAAAACAATTTTTGTCCTGTAGCATAAATACCACACAGCGGAAGAAAATACAATTTAATACACTTGTTTGTATCGTAGGAAAAACCGCAATTTGTAACAACGCTACATAGCTAGTAGTTTCGCCCGGCTTCACAATCTTTCGCGGCATTTACATCCAGGGGTTCATTAAGCGTGTTCTGGCTGCTGTTGTACTCCAAGAAACCGTCTTATTTTTCACCGCAACAAATACCAATTTTCCTGTAGCATAATTCCACAATCGAAGGATAATTACAATTTTTTCTCTTGAGTGTGAGCGTAGAAACCACGCAATTGTAACACGCTACAAAAGCAATTAGTTACCTGCTGCTCCATTCTTTTTTGCGCAATTACATCCATGGGGTTAATTAAGCGTTGTTCTGCTGTTGTACTCAGTAAAAGAAAAACTTTTTTATTCACTTCCACAAAAGAAATCTGTAGCATAAATCAATCCGAAGGTTAATGAACGCCTGTTTGCTTTAATATCAGTAAAATTAAATACACAGATATGAGTTAAACGGCACATACAATAATATTTTATTTCCTGCCCATTGCTTGTGTGACGCAATTTATAACCACGGGGTACCCAAGCTTCTTAGAGGGTTCATTTGTCGTCAAATACAGGGTGTGTATTTATCTATACAGATATCTTCATCCAAACAGTGTCTGTACATTATTAGCACAAACAGTATGTCAGACAGAGAAGGTGGCAGGCTCTTCATCTGCGATTGGCAGAGGCACAAACATTCCAGTAGCAGGTCGCAGCACAGGCAATGGACGTCTCCGCAGGATCACTTCGGTCTCCAGACCACTCCGGTGAGGAGCCACAACGGCCGCATGTCATTAGCGGCCGTGTACTGACTATGCAACCCAATGGTTCTTGATTGGTTGACTAGGTCACATCCACTTCCTCCCAATGACATCTAACAACCACCAGCCAAGAGTCGGTGGAAACGTCATATACAACCCATAGTTGGCATGGAGCCCCGGGAGCGGTTCAGCGGCCTCACCAGTCCTCAGCCCGCCTCTGTCCCATCCGGTTCCCACAGACCAAGTACACTAGTGTGGTCTGGGCTTCCAGCGCCACTATATAAGCTCGACGAACAATTTGAGGAGGGGAATCACAGCATACTTGGCAGCGAGAAATGCGCCATATCCCCTGCTTCTCTCATAGCGGCAAAGTATACTGTTGAGAGTTGCATGGGAGGATCCTGTTGTTAGGGGTCAGCCCTCTGCATACAGACCTGTTAAGAGACATCGGTGACGAGAAACCACCAATAGATGATGATGTGGGCGAACCGCCTTGGAGCCGGTTGAGGCAAGGGCTTCATCATCGTCCAGAAAGAGGCGCAGCTTGTGCGCGTCGGTACGCTCAGCCAGCAAGTGGGTCGTGTGGCCGGTGAGTCAGCATGACAGCAAGCAGTGGGGAGTACGGGAGCCAAGCGGCCACGGGGTAAAAACCCCCCCTTCGCAGGTCCAAGAAAGTGTAGCAAGCACAGGGGCCCATCGAGGCGAGCGGCGGCAGTAGTCACTCAGTGCGGAGCGGTTTGGCATAAAAATCCGATACTCGGCGGTGTGGCATTCTTGTGCTAAGACACCGGAGGAGCCAATATTGGTATATGTAGAAATCTGTAAGCAGAAAGGAAGCGTGGCCAGGGAGCTAAACGATGGTCACCACACGGCATCTGCATCAACACATGCAGCGTCACCATCCCTGTGGCCTGGGAGAAACGTGGCTCAGATTTGGTGGTCCATCCCGGCTGCCGCAGCAAAAGCAGCGCTGCAGCGCCCACCATCACGCAATGCAGCCAGTCAAGCTCCACACCTCTGCAGAAGGGAGCTGTTTCTCTTTGAGACATCATCTCCTGGTCCAGATGGGCTCCTGCTCCTCGCAACTCATGGCGCCAGCAGTCGTACAGCTAGGACGATATGCAAAGAGACAACAGTAGCGTCCAACCATCCTACAGGTGCAGCACTGACCTGCTCCTTCCAAAGTTGAGTTGGTACTGCTGTCCCGCCCATTCCAATGGTGGGACTCTGCAACCATTCAGAGAACTAATGGCTTGTGTGCCGAGCCGAGATGAGAGTTTCCGTAAGCGTAATTTCCTTTTCCAAAAGGCAGTAACCCGGCAGCACTTCATAAATATGTTAGAACAGAAGGTGGGCCAGTCGTTAAGATATCGGTTTGTTCCAAGTGGCACGTGCAGTGAGGACAGACTGGAGCTGTAACTACTGTCAGGGCCATAACATGTCCGTTTACGGCCCACTGGTGATGTGCTATCCGGCCCAGGCACACCAACAACTTGGACAGGAGACGCCGCGCGCTTTCTCCTCCACTTTGTCAACTGCTGCTCCTGAGCCAATGTCCTCCTCCTCCTCCTTTCCACCACCACCACCATGCTCAGCCTCCACAAGTACTGCTCCATCAATATCACATGTGTAGGCACAGCGGTGAGTCACGCAGTTCTACACCTGGTCTTATCACTCGGCGAACGAAGTCACACAGGGGAGGAACATTGCTCCGCGCCATGCAGCACGGAAATCGATGGTGTGGCATTCTCCGCCCAACTGCAAATCGGAACCCAAGGTGATGGACAAGTGAGGAACATGGTGTCCCTGCGCTGCACCGAGGAGGGATGGTCCCATGCGCCCTTCATGGCGTACGTGTTCAATCTTGTTGTGAAAAGGTTCCTGAAGTCTTCCACCGATCTTCAGCAGATTCAGAAAATTGCCAGCAGAAAACTGTGCAAGCACTTTATCCATTCGTCACAAAGCCAGTAACACCCTCCTCGAGTTGCACGGCAGAACGCCTCCCCCAACACAGTACTCTTATATGCGATGTTTCCACCACGCTGAAATTCCGCCTGCACATGTTGGACCGACTTATGAACAGAGAAAGCCAATAACGATTTTATGATGATCCAGGCAGTACAGAAGTACTCCCCTGTGTAACTTTGAGTCATCCAGAGCGAGCTCATGGCGTGACACCTGACGTTTGTAGAGGCCATTCGCGAGGCGACGTTATTTGTCATCGCCAGTACTACTGGTAAGAATACGTACATACCAACTGCATCACGTCCGGAACAGATGCTGAATAAATCTGTCCTGGCCAGGGGACTGGAGACTTGGCGACACATCTCGATGGCCACATTGAGTCCGGTGGTGACTGCAATGGAGGAGGAGTGAGGAGGAGGACATTGAGCAGAATGCATGTCTGGTGAAATGAGTGGATTTTTCTAACTCCCAGGTGACAAGAGAGGAGGAGCAGAGCAGCGGAGAGGTGATGGAGATGAGGATGACGAGTGCAGATGCCTCCAACTCCGTGGCAGTATATAGTGTAAATGGAGGCATGATCCCCCACGAGTCCCTTGTTCAGAATGGCCCGCAGCATGCTTACTTGCCTAGTAGTGACAGCTGAATAGTCAGCAAATCCGGCAGAGGATGACTTCAGGCACTCCACACTATAGGACCCTCTCTACCGGACCAAAAGGTAGCCTTTTACCTCAGCTATGAGAGGGAGGACAAACTCAAATACTAGAGGAAAACTGGTTCCTCCTGACGCGTCTACATTGGGCCGCTAGCTATTGCGGCATTGTCCCACCTCTTACAGGTCGACCCCGTGGGTTTCTCAGCGCTCATGTACTACTGCCGCGGCTGCTGGGGGAAGGTGGGGGTAGAAGCAATACCATCTCAGTCACAGTAACTAATTCTGGAGTTCACTGATGAGCAGCTTTCCTTCACCCCGCCTGTGAGGAGTGAGATTGCTAAGCAGCAGCAGTCAGCAGACCTGAGCAGTCCCAGAACCAACAGTTGGTGGTCCTACATGGACAGCACTCTGCACCCCCGTAAGAAGATCCGCATGGACACTGGTGCAGCCAAACTGGATGTGTGCTGCAACTTGCCGAGGTTGCAGTTGAAGAAGCTTTCCTGCCCGGCCAGTAGTGTGGCATCAGAGCGGGAGTTCAAGTGCTGCGGTGGGGCCATCGTTACCCAGGAGAACCCGCTTTGTCCACGGGAAATGTGGAACGACTGACCTTATTCAAGATGAAATCAGGCGGGATCGCCAGGAATTTCCACACACCAATGCCTAGGGCGTCCAGACTACATCAGCCATGACGCACACCCCAAACTGGTGAGAAATGAGTCTGTGTTCAAACTACCTGCCTCAAAGCCACTATTCTGATGCGCCACCTACGGATGCCACACATCTGCTGACAGTTTCTCCATCTCCAACAACATCGTTACACATAGGTACGTATTGCCCCCACCTCCACACTTGTTTCCATTGTGCCACTATCTGACCCTCAGCCGCTGCTGTGGCTGCTGCCGTGACCTCCACACTGTTCATAGTCCCACTCTGTGGCCTAACTCCTTATTTGCCCACCTCCAGAATGTCATTATCCACTGACTGACCTCATGCGCTACTGCCTGTGACCTACACACTGTGTCATTGTCCCACTCCTGTGGCCTACTGCTACCTGTTTTTGCCCACCAATCCAGAAATGTGATTGTGCCGACTGTTCTTGACCTCATGCTGCTCCTGTGCTGCCTGCCGTGACCTATCACACTGTGTCATTGTCCCACTCTGTGGCCTACTCCTGGTTTTTGCCACCATCCAGAATGTCCCATGGTGCCACTGCCTGAACCTCATGCTGGCTAAGCCCGATACCTACACACTGTTCATTGTGCCACTGCCTGACTCATGCTGCAGCAGCCGGGACCTAAACACTTGAGTTCATTGTGCACTGATCCCTTACCTCATCTGCGGCTTGTGGCTGCTACTGTGACCTACCCACTGTGTTCATTTGTGCACACTGTCTGACCTATGCTGTTCCTGTGGCAGATGCCCGTGACCACAACACTGGTGACATTGTGCCACTTGCTGACCCTCATGCTGCTGCTGCCGTGACCTACACACTGTGTCATTGTGCCCCTGTACTGACCTCATGCTGCTTCCGTGACCTACACACTGTGTCAATTGTGCCACTGCCTGACCTCATAGCTGCTGCTGCCTTGACTACACACTGTGTCATTGTCCACTGTCTGACCACATGCTGCTTGCTTGAGGCTGCTGCCATGATCTACACACTGTTCATTGTGCCACTGTTCTGACCACATGCTGTGCTGAGGCGCAGCTGCTTGTGACCTACACACTGATGTCATAGTGCCACTGACTTGACCTCATGCTGCTGCTGTGGGCTGCTGCCGTGTACCTATCACCATTTTCATTGTGCCACTGACTGACTCAGTGCAGCTGCTATGGCTGCTGCGTGTGACCTATACACTGTGTCATTGTTCCACCCACGTCTGTGGCCTACTTAACACTTTTTTTGCCACCTCCCAGAAAGTCATTGTGCCACTCTCTGACCTCATGCTGCTGGGCCTTTGCCCGCCGACACCTCCACACTCTGTCACTCGATGTGTCACCTGAGCCCTCAGCTTTGTTTTTTGCCAGCTGTCGCTCACATCCTTTATCAGGCTACATTACCCCTTCAGTTTTTTGGTCAGTTTTGCCCTCTTAAGTGCCCAGGGAATTTTATAGTGAAGCGATTCTAAAGGGGCGGCAGTCAATGTGCGTTGTCATACTAAAACACAACATTGTATGAAGACCAAACCAAAAGCTCCCTCTGCATATTTAAGCATGGCACAACGTTCTACAGCCCCCTGCGGGCTCTGTGCAACCTGGAAATAGCTGTTTTTTTAACGTGATTCGTGCCGAAGTAATTCGGAACCAAGTTATTTTTTGCCGAGAAATTCGGCGAAGGGAATGAAACGAATTTCGGGAAATTCGCCCATCTCTAATTCCTACATTACACACCTTACCCCAAAGATTACATTACTCACTATACCCCAGAGATTACTACATTACACACCTTACCCCAAAGATTACATTACTCACTGTACCCCAAATTACATTACACTGTACCCTAGAGATTAATTTACACACCGTACCCCAGATTTACTGCATTAACTCACTGTACCCAGAGATTACTACATACATACTGAAACAACAGATTATATTACACCATCCCCCAGAGATTACTGCATTACCCCACTGTACCCCAAGATATAACTGCATTTTCACCGTACCCCAGAGATTACATTACGCACTGTACAACAGAGATTATATTACTCCGTACCCCAGAGATTATTACATTACACACTGTACCCCAAAGACTACATTAGACAAAGTAAGCCGGAAATTGTGTGTGTATATATACATATATTGAACATAGGGTGTTTTCACATGACGGTTTATTAGCACTGGCAGTGTCATTTGCTTGCTGGAAATTTGGCGCTTGCAAACGCAGAATTCCGATGAGCAAACGACCCAGACTCCCCGAGGCAATTTCTCCCTCCTATCCTTTAGTGTTGTTAGTGAGGAAAATGCCTCGAAGAATACTTTGCAGGCGCTGACAGTTCACACTGAAAATACTGAAGTAAAATCAGTGTCATCTAAACAACAACACTGATTTTACATAGGGTATACTGTAAATCAGTTTCCTGCCAGATTGGACGCTGATTCTGAGGCAGATCCAGCACTGAATCCGTCCCAGAATCAACATTCATATCATTTGCGTGAATATACCCTTAAGGTATGTTCACACGTCGTTAGCAGGGTGACTGGTGCGCTCGGGCTATATGCCGGGTGTTTTAGAATACCACGCGGCCAGTGCACACTTCCAAAATGCTGTGGGGCCGGCCCTATTCACTTTCATTTTCCACAGCGCGTAAGTGCAGGGAAGAAGTGACATGGCTAGTTACATGGCTGTACAGTCTATAAACATCTCACAATATACAGTACATACCCCCAGCAAAACCCAATGCCTAGTGCCCTTGTCCCCTCCTTACCTGTCTCCTGTAGTCTGGTGCAGTTGGCATTCAGCAGGAGCTTCCCTTCTCTGATGAGGGCTGAACATACGGGAAATGGTATACCACGGAAGGGAATGATGCAGCCCCAGATCCAGATTGTGCTGGACCATGAACAGCGCTTTGATTGGTGAAGCAGCCCCTGCTGACTCCTGCTCTACCAATCAGCGCTGCTCTCACTCTGCACTGACACTTGAGACTGCCAGCTACTCTGTCGCCCTAAGATACACAGATATATAGGAGGCAAAGGGTTAACTTCTTCCTCCTCTGTGCTCTACTCTCCCCACTTACAGTATTCTCATGCTTTCATATGGATTATTTTTTATTGAAGTGGCTAAAAAGTGGGGGGGACCACCCCCAACCCACTGATATTAAATGGAAATCATATATCCCTTAGATTTAAATACGCTTCTAGGAGTATTATCTTAATTCAGCCCAGCTGCCACTGTATGAGGAAAGTTTGGTGAATAGACTGTGCTAGTGTCATACTAAAAAAAAAAAATGTTAATTTTTTAAAATTTTTAAATTCCAGCTATTTTAATCGTGTCTGTGTTGATACATACACTTTTGAATATATAATATATTTACAGCAGACATTAAGGGAAACATTTTTGTAGTAGTGCAATATTTGTACACCATAACGTGATGGTTCCCATCTTTTGCCAATGCTAGTTACTATTTAATAGGAACTTTATTCATTTGATAGTACTATTGTAAACTTATTTATAAGGGAACCAGCATACAGACACCATAGTGCATAAGACTGATTGACAGCCCCTTCCTAGTAACCTCAATGATCCTTTCTTACACTTATTCAAGCGTCATTGAATGACTGCAAATGGTTACTATCCTAAGCATAAATCTTTTATGTGATTACTTCAGACTTTTGAAGACTCTAAGTGCATTAGCGATTAGAAACTCCAATAGTACGTATATGTGTCCAACATTTTCCACTGGTAGGTCTTTACAAGCAGTGTAAGCACTATCTTTGCCAAACTAGGCCTTCTTAACCCCTCACTGACAATGGATGTATGGGTACATCCTATTTTTGGTAAGGTCCCATGTAGCGGGTTTAATAAGTTCGCTATGTAGGCGGCAGGTGACGTCTGCTACTTGCAGCGGACACTCAGTATTAAGAGCAGAATTGGCTTTGATCCCTTCTGTTTAACGCTTTAGATGCCAAGGCCGTCGCAGGAATGATGCAGGGTGCCGATTGGTTACTATGGCAGTTGTGTGTCTAATAAAGGCTTCCATAGCTTCCATAGCTGCCCAGGTTCTATTACTTCTTGTCCCAGGCAGGAAGTAATACCATCACCGTTTTGGTACACTCTTCTGCATTGTTTGTATAATGCAGAAGGGTACACAAGTGATTAAGCCCCCTAGTAGTCAAGTACCCTGAGGGGACTAAATGTATTAGTAAAAAAAAACAATAGACTCATGGATAGCATGTCTTAGCGATATGCCATCAAAGTCCTTGGTGGGAAAACCGCTTTAAAGTTGTCTTATTGCTACTGTGCTTATCCTTCATCTTGTGTTTGCTTAAATTTCTTGTGCCCCAAAATACTTTTCTGCAGAAATAAGTGTCTCCAACTAAAATCAACATACCTATGGTTCCTCCAAAATGTAATAGTTGAATGACGATAGTGTATACAAGTTAGCAGTGCCTTGCCATGCTCCCGCCCATAATAGTCCCATGCCAACATGCCATGCCATGCTCCCGCCAATAATAGTCCCATGCCGACAGAGTATAAGGATGTAGGGCCATTCTCAGAATTATTACTCTTCGGATGTAGCAGAATTTAACTTGATTTAATGGATTTTTGTTTTAACTACTCTTAATTCTAAACTAAGTTGAAAAGCATTGAGAAAGCTGAGATAACTTTCATCATGATGCGCTGTCTTTCAAATTTAGTTTTGCTACATCTGTGCACACAATATTTTTAAAAACAGCACCGGACATGGCTCAAAATAAGTATTCTAGACATAATACACCCAAAAATAGTACCAAATATTAAGAACCCCATAGAAAATAGTGTAAAAAACACAAAATACATTTCCACCTCAAAATGCCTTGCATAGTAATTTGTGGCTAACAGATAGTGCCCTCCACAGGTATCTACTGTAGAATGTGCCACAATACAATGTCTACATAAGTGCCCCATATAAAATGACGCCAAATAGCACAAGAGGTATATTTCCATGTAAAACTAACTATGTACATATAAAATAAATACCAGAGATGTACATAGCATTGAAGGTGTTAGTTTAATTATTTTCATGACCTTTTCTCCTTGATTTACAGGGCATTTTACCTGCTTTTAAATTATCTTCTGCAAGATGATGACTACAAATCAGGAGGACGATACTTTAGGCACATTTCTCCAATATATTGAAGATATGGGGCTTAAGGCCTATGACGGCTTGGTAATACAGAACGCTTCAGACATTGCTCGAGAAAATGATCGTCTGAGGAATGAAACAAATTTGGCTTATTTGAAAGAAAAAAATGAAAAACGCCGAAAGCAAGAGGAAGTCATTAAACGGTAAATGACTACTACTCTTAATTATCACATTGAGTAGGTTTTGAAGCTCTATGACATGGTTGTGCTGCATACATGTTACAGAAAATATTGTCCCATATGAATAAATATGCTTTCTACCCACACTATAGACATTGGAAGACAGCCAAGCAGCTATTATCACTCAATGTTTCCAATGCTTTTAAAGGCTGGAACACATTTAACTCTTAGGGCCACATGTATGAAAACTGTTTAGGTCTAAAACTCACTTTTTTGCCCACAGTAACCTATGGGCAAAAAAGTGAGTTTTAGACCTAAACAATTTTCATACATGTGGCCCTTGGTGTACATTGCCTATGTGTATGAAATGTATATAAAAATATAGAGTAGTATGTGTATATATGTTTTTAGTCATATATCTGCTTCAGGGTCTATGTCAATGCAGTGATGGGCCTTTTTTCAAATATTTGATGTCAACTGACTTTAAAAGAGTTTTTAGGTAGGGAAAAGCACTCCGTTGGTGAAAGATGTATAGGAGGTGCCAGTCAAAGAAATGCAAGTCCAAAAATTTAGATAAATTGACTGCACACCATGATTATCTTGTTGCAAACACACAAAGGAGTATTTTATTACAAAAATTCACTACAGGCTCCAGTAAAAGCAGTTAAATGTGGCTGTGAAAGACGTTTCGGTCATCCGACCTCCTGTACCTACTAGGGCTACGGCCCATTCTTTCCATTTTCCAGTCCTCTCCATAGTGACTTTTTGAAAAAGGTCGGATGACTGAAATGTCTTTCACAGTATTAGGACCCAAACTGCTCTGGTGCCCTTATTATTACCTCATCCCACCCAACTTCTTGTAGGCAACCTGCAGCCTACCAAACTAATTGGCATTGTTCCACCATGGTTTTTAACTGTTTGTATGTCCTAAAAAGACACAAATAGTTAAATAAGCATTGCCGATCTAGAGATCCAGGGCATGTGCCCTGTATTTCCTGGGCATATATTCATCACCTGTTACCACAGTGCTTGTGGAGCTCCATGGTAGCTGTCTAGTTTGAACAATAGATAAGATGACCCTGGCTATAGGTGTGTTAAAAGAGTAAACTGTATATACTCGAGTAAAAGCCAAGTTTTTCAGCACAAAAAATGTGCTGAAAAAGCCTTCATTGGCTTATACTCAAGTCAGCGTCCGGGCGCCGGCGGAGATCTCTTCAGCTGTATGTGACTCCTCTGGGAGCAATAGGACTCCGGAAGTGGCCTCAATCAGGGGGTGCTGCCTGCACAGCCTGATGAAATCATGCCACCTGTGCCAGGAAGAAGACACATCGGAGCAGTAGGGGAGAGAGGTAAGTACTTGTATTTCTTATTTTTTAACAAACCCTGGCTATACCTGCCTATACCTGCTATGGGGAACATATACCTGCATTTACCGGCCTATGAGGGGACATATACCTGCCTATAACTTCCTATACCTGCTATGAAAGACATATACCTGCCTATACCTGCCAATGAGGCAGGTATATACCTGCCTATGGGGGATATTAAGCTGCCTATACCTGCCTATGGGGGACATTATACTGCCTATACCTGCCTATGTAATTTTATCGGTATCCATTTTTAATTTTGAAATTTACCAGTAGCCGCTGCATTTTCCACCCTAGGCTTATACTTGAGTCAATAAGTTTTCCCAGTTTTTTGTGGCAAAAATAGGTGCCTCAGCTTATATTCGGGTCGGCTTATACTTGAGTATATATGGTAATTGAGTGTTGTGGTAGAATGAAAAAGAAAAAAAACACATCAAAGGGGTATATTATGTCAGGCAATCATTTACCAAATCACTGTGAAGAAAAGTACCTAACCTAAAATATAACTGTATAAATAAATATAAATATAATATGATCTTAATATAACATTATTAAAAGTTATATTTTCGCCTGGGTAGTTTTCTTTGCAGTGTTTTGTTTTCAATTATAAAGGACTTACAGAAATTATTTCTACATTCGGCTTTAGAGTGATACATCTTTTGGAGCAACTGAGACTGCTCAATCGTTTGTCTAATATTTAGCCCAAATTTTAAATAGCTTGCACATGAGTCACTGATATATTTAGTGTAGACTGCGTGATATGTTCACTTTTAAGACAGTTTCCTTGTCAAATCAATACATTTTAGCAAGTTATTAAATTAATATAGACACTGAGTAACTGTTTTCCTGACTTGAAGGATTTAAATAGAATAAACAACATCTTCTGCTATATTCAGTCATTGTACCACTTACATACAACACTTTATCACTTTAATATGTGATGGATATATGTTTCTATCCCTTTAAGTTCACATTTAACTGGGGTCCTGATTAATGCAAGTAGGAAGTAAAACTTAAAGAGAACCTGTCACATTGTTTTTGCCCCCCTGGCTGAGGACAGAACATCAGCATCAGACCTGCTGTTTCCAGCTCTGTGTCTCTTATTCTGTAAGATGCTGTAGTTTTCGTGTATTTAATGCTCAAATCTGCAGTTTTCAGCCAGAAGAGTCATTCGAAGAGTCATTCAGAGTGTCGTTTTTTTTCAAACCCCGCCCACCTGAGGCTAGCCCCCCCCCCCACCTCAACTGACAAACCTATTACTTTGAATAGGAAGAAACATGTGAATAACTGTCAGTGGGCAGGGATAGCCTTTGGTGGACGGAGCTAACACCTGCTCATGAATAAGATTTGAGGGGTAAATGCTCTAAAACTGCTGCATCTTACAGAATAAGGGGCACAGCGCTGGGAACAGCAGGTCGGACACTAGCTTGTGCTGTCCTCAGCAAGGGGGGCACACCCTATGTGACAGGTTCCCTTTAAGCTCATTAATTCTACGGCAACATTTGTAACAAGGCCCACTAGCTACAGGTAAAGTGGTGAATGCTGATTATCAATCATGATGACAATGAAAAGAGGAGTGATATAATGGGCAGAAAGAGAACAGTCATTTCTTGAAATATCAAAACTGTACCATGGAGCAATAGATGAAGGTGACCTGATCTGATGAATATTGTTTTCTTTGGAAGTATTTTTTTCTGCATCTCTCTATAACCAACTCTTGAAATATTTTTTCGACGTCTCTTGCTATCTGAGGCACTGACTTCACGGGTTACCTCACATTTCCTCTTCCTGAACTAACTCTTCCCACACCACTTCCCGGGTTCGTCTTCTTTCTCTGCCTTTTTTGATGCTCTAGGGCAGGGGTTCCCAAACTCCAGTCCTCCTGCCCCACCAACAGGTCATGTTTTCAGGATATCCCACAGAATGCACTGACAATAATTAAGTCACATGTGTAGCATAATTAAATCAATTGTGCACTGCTAAGGAAAGCCAGAAAACTTGACCTGTTGGTAGGTGTGAGGACTGGCGTTTGGGAACCCCTGCTATAGGGCCACTGTTAGAATGGTGAATTGCCAGCTCAAGCTTTACACCAGTGTGCCCTATTGTAAGAAAATAATCCAGAAGAGAGAATGTAATGTTCTGGGCCATGGTCTTGGGAAAACCTTTGAGTTTTTTATTCATGTGGATGTTACTTTGACACATACTGTACCTTCACATAAATCTCTTCATGAGTATTTACTAATGGCTGTGGCCTATTTCAGCAGGACAATATCATATTCCCTGTTTTACTGCAAAAATTGTCCAGGAATGGTTTAACGATCAAGACAAACAGTTCAGAGTGTTGACTTGGCCTCCCAGTGCACCTATGGGCTATGTTGGAAAAGGAAGTCTAAAACATGGAAGTCTCACCTTACAACTTACAGAACTGAAGCAATCTTCTGGTATATACTACAGAAAACCTTGATGAGTCAGAACTCTTGAGGTGGCACCAGGGGACACCACTGTAACTCAGTGGTATGATACTTGTCTGTGAAGCAACAGCATCTCCACAGTTGGGCTTGCACTGGCTACTCTGTTTGGCAGAGTCTAAGGGATAACATGTTGTCACCATTTAACCAGGACAGGGATCTGGTCTTCGCTGGTGTATATCCCCAGGTTGCGCCCAAAGAGTAGGCAATGGTGGAACTGGCAGGAAACGGAAAGTCAGGGACTGGACAGAGGTCAGGACCAGAAGTCAGAAAGCTGTCAGAAACAGAAAACAAGCCATGGAAAGCTGGGTCATTAACAAAGGAGACTAATCAGACCGAGGGTAAAGAGAAGAGTTGTCACGGGAAAGCTGAGTCAGAAACTAGAGACAATACAGCAGCAGACACACACCAGATAGCTCAAGGCTCAATAAGTGGCAGTGAGTAGATGAATCGCCAGGTTTAAATAAGGAGTCCTTCTCACTGATTGGTCTGGTGTCTAAGTCTGCTCGTTGGCTGTCTGGCCAGCTTTGCAGACTGCCTGCTAAGAACCCTCCTGCTATGGCAGTAAGGTGAGCAGGTAAGTTTATTATACTCAAGAGAAGCAAAGGATGGTCCAGCATGATCCAATGAAAAATAAAAAGTCCAAGATTTATTGAAAAATATCATGCTATGACTAAGGGCGCATCTTGAGCCCGAAACGCGTCAGCATGTACTAGCTCCACACGTCAGGGACTACTGCTACCCATGCTTGTCACTTGCGTAAGTGCATACATTGCTGTTTTTATGCTGATATTTTTCAATAAATCTTGGAAGTTTTATTTTTCATTGGATCGTGCTGGACCATCCTTTGCTTCTCTTTTGCTACCATTACGCTACTTCTGCAAGGCTTCAGCAGTGGTCCGTGCACAGAGCACTGGGGATGGAGCTGGCTATACGTAATATTTGCAAGTTTATTACACTCACATGGTATTGAAGTTTAATGTTATGGTTGTTTATGTGTGTGGTTTCTTCTTCTATGGGACTGTGAGCCCAAGTGCAACCGTATCCTATGTATAATCTTTACCCTACAAAGCTATGCCCCTGATCAGGCTCGGGCTGACCCACAGGGAAATAGGGAAAATCCCTGATGGGTCCTTGATCATGGTAGACATGGAGTTGTTTTTTTAACTGCATATAAATCCTCAGGGAAACAGAAAAGCAGAGGAAAAGAAGCAAAAAGCAAAAGGCAAAGTCCTCTACAGTAGCTGTAGGATGGGCCCTTAAAATAAACTCCCCAATCTCCCCAAACTCCCCTATGCACCCCAATCCGACACAATTCATGAATAGGAGGCATTTAACAGGTACATTAATGCTTTTTTAAGTGAATGTTATTGTTCATGTGAATTTACTCATAACGCTCTGTTTTATGACCTATGTACTAACTGTGAACATTGACAGTGCCCCTAGGGAGATCTGATTTTCCAGGAGGGAGTAATTTGCATTTTATAATGCTTCTTCCTGGGCATCCACCTGGGCTTTGTTACCTAGCATCAGAATATGCTCAACCAAGCAACCTAACCTAGATATCCTGTCATTGTGAATTGATCAAGCCAATATAAGAGAAAACATTATGCTCAAATCATATAGCTCTCAAAGACACACAATCATGTAAAACAGTTTGATACATCAATGAGTTGAAAGTAACAAAGTAATTCAGCATTTTCATTACTTATGTAAAAAATTAAGTTTTATAACTACACCACCTTCAGGCACTATAATAGCAAATACATGAATGTAGAAACAGTGGGTTGCAAAAGTATTCATACCCCTTAAACTGTTCCTCATTTTAAAATGTAACAGCCACAAACTTAAAGAGGTTTTCTCATCACTGTTTTCGCAGACTTGAGCTGTTTCTCCCTCTTACTGTTTCAAAACCAGGGGCAGGTCTTTCCCTCCAGTGTTCCCTCACTGAAGACTGGTGACATCCTCATTCTGTGACAGCAGAATGTGTAAGGATTTGTTAAATGGTGGAGAGTGACTCTAACAGCTAGAGACTCAGTAATTGCCCAGATCCTTCATATAGGGCTGGGAGAGGAGCATAGAGAAGCCCAGAGAGCCTTTGTTATACTGACACAGTCAGCATAGAAAGCTGAGGCAACTAGTTTCACTTTCAATTTACACAGCTCAGAGGGGAGTAGGTACAGAGTGCAGGCAGCCAATCACAGCACAGGGGGTGTGTCCCATTCAGGTGGTGTGTCCCAAAAGGGCTGAATGAAATACCAGGCAGGCAATCACATAAAAAGGGGTGTGGCCTGACCACTTGCTGCAGAAATAGCTCTAGACACACACAGATTAGCTCATACCTGCTATAATAAGTGATTTAGGTAATGCAAACCAATTGCAAAATTGCTTATTTTTTACTGTCACCATCATTACAGATATGATCTTTGTAGCGAGAAAACCCCTTTAAATTTATTTTTTGATAATATTATAGGACACAGCAACACAAAGTAGCAAGAGTTTGTGAACTATAAACAAAATTATACATGCTTTTCCAAATTTTTGCAAATAAAAATTGAAAAGTGTGGCATGTATATGTATTCAGCCCCCTGAGTCAATACTTTGTAGAATCACCTTCAATTGCAGAAAGAGCAGCAAGTATGTTGGGTTTTGTCTCTTTTTGCTCATTATTTTTTGCAAAATAACTTGCTCAGTCAGATAGGTTGGCAAACATTTGTGATCAGCAATTTTCAGGTCATGCCACAGATTCTCAATGGGAATTAGGTCTGGACTTTGAATGGGCCTTTTTAACACATGAATATGCTTTGAGTTAAACCATTCCATTGTAGTTTTGGGACTTCTTAAGGCTTGCTTTTAAAAATGGTTTTCTTCTTGTCACTATTCCATAAAGACCAGGTTTATGGAGTACATGACTAATAGTTGTCCTGTGGACAGATTCTCCCACCTGAGCTGTGGATCTCTGAAGCTCCTCCAGAGTGACCCTGGACCTCTTGGCTGCTTCTCTAATTAGTGCTCTCCTTGTCTGGGCTGTCAGTTTAGGTGGATGGCCATGTCTTGGTAGGTTAGCAGTTGTATCATATTCCTTCTATTGACAGATGATGGATTGAACAGTTCTTTGTGAAATATTCAGAGCTTGAGCAATTCTTTTAAAACCTAACCCTGTAATACATTTTGCTACCAGATCTGTCCCTTGGTTTTCATGATGTTGTTTGTTCATTAAAGGGGTTGTCTCTCTATAAGGATTGCTTTTTATATTAAAGATCTTGCAAAAAGAAGTCCCTTTGCAATTTGTGTCCAATAACAGTGTCCTACCTATTCTGATACAACCCCTCTTGTATGGGCTGCATCAGCTCCTCAGGTCGCTATAGCTACAGACCTGTTCAATCTCTCATGATAGGCTGCCAGCACTGATTGCTATAGCTACAGACCTGGTTTCTACTGCAGTCCAGTAGAAGCCAATAAATACTCCCCTGAATTCAAAATGAAACCAAGAAAACAGGACAAATCAATGTAGTGAGACAACCCCTTTAATATTTTCTTATATACAGTACCTCTGAAGCCTTCACAAAACAACTGTAGCTATACTGAGAATAAATTAAATACAAATGTACTCTATTTAATAATTAGGTGACTTTTAAAGGCAATTGGTGTCACTGAATTTTATTGAGGGCTAAATACATATGCACATCACACTTTTCAGTTTTTTAATTTGCAAAAATGTGAAAAAGTAGGTATCATTTTCTTTATACTTCACAAATACTTGCTACTTTGTGTTGTTCTATCACATAAAATATCAATAAAATACAATTAAATTGTTGCTGTAATGCTTAGAAATGTGGAGCAGATCAAGGGGCATGAATACTTTTGCAACCCACTGTATTTCCTGGACTAGAAGTGGCTATAAAAAGCATAAATGTACCTATCACATTCAGGAGCTTTAAGGAAATGTTGGGAATTGTAGTTCCACAACAGGTGGTGAGACAGAGGCTGCAATATAGCCCAATTAGAGAAATCACATTTAGAGTCTTTATTGTTTTTATGGCCTTTTTAACAATGACTGCAACTCTGTCCTAGTTCTGACTGTTAAATAAATCTTGTGAAGCCAAATACTCGATGCAATTAGTGAACAATTGTTGCATGACAAACCCCTCTCATATGCTAACTGACTTTCCTTTCAAAGTTGTTTTACATTTGTTGAATATTGAATTATACTTAGGACGTTTCTCATAGGACCACTGCTGTTTTTTATTACTTTGTTCTCTCAGTAATATCCAAGAGAAATGAGAGGTTTTATTCCTTTTATTTAATTCACTATGTATTTTATTCTCTTTCTAAGGCCCATGGGAGATTGATTATTTTTATAGATTTTGATCTTGTGACTTTAATGAAGTCATCTTACTCTTTAACAATTAAATTAAGGTGATGCTGTATTTCCATATCTTACATGCCATAGACCTAATATTCTTCTATATGTCATAATGATAGTTACAGTTTAACTAGTAGAAGTTAAGAAGACTGTTGGGAGAGGTTCAATAATGACCAGAGATAATGCTAAATTTAGGGTTTGGGGTTCCGTTAATCAATCTAAAAGAATTTACGGTATTACATGGTGAACACATAGATTTTCATAGTTTTTGAGTGTTAGAATGATATTGTGGCCCTTGAAAAGTGTGACTAAAATGGAAAATAACTTAAAATAACTCTACTAGCTAAAATTAATTCATGTGAGCTAAGATGGACATGTTGTATATCTGGTATGCTGATCTTTTAGGGTTGTATGACTGATATTATAATAATAGATTATTCAGTGCTAAGATCATTTCATTGGCACAATGATCTTGGTATTGGTAGTATGACTAGCCATTTTTAGTTGCCACTGGACATGGCAACTCTTGTGTCACTTCACGATTTCTGGTTTAACATCCATTCTGGAGAATCGTAGAGGGAAAACATAGTGCTCCTTGCACAACACTGAGTTGGGAAAAAATTAGATCCTGATATCATTCAAAGACCAGGTTAGCAAAATAAAACCTAGAATTCCAGAGTAACCGTAATGTGAACAGTGATGATCCTATAATGGAGATCTCAGTGGGGTTTTTTGCCACGAAATGAATTTCCATGTAAAATTAAAACATTACAAGGAAATATATAAGTATATATAAGTCCATGAATAGTCGTTCAACCAAACTGAAGATAATTCTCTTTTTACTTCTCATGCTTTATTGTTTCTAGAAAATCTAAGTGACAGACAGTGTGACTGCTATTGGTTATTATATGCAGATATAGCAAACATTATCTAAGTGACAGACAGTATGACTGCTATTGCTTATTATATGCAGATGTAGCAAAGATTAACTTGACAGATAATGTACCGTGTGATGGCGTATATGACCCTATAATGGAGATTTCAGTGTTTTGTTTTTTTTTGCCATGAACGGAATAGCCTCCTGGACAAATTTCCATGTAAAATTAAAATATCACAAGGAAATATAAGTCCATGAATAATCGTTCAGCCAAACTGAAGATAATTCTCTTTTTATTTCTCATGCTTTATTGTTTCTGGAAAATCTAAGCGACAGAGTATGACTGCTATTGGTTGTTATATATGCAGATGTAGCAAAGATTAACTTGACAGATAATGCACCGTGATTTCATGGCACAGAATATAATTTCAACTTTTTAAATTTTTTTCAATGTATTCTGTTTACTGATTACAGCAGATAACACAGAAAGCCATGACATCATGGTCAAGCTAAACTTTGCTTCATCTGTAGCCGTTAAAAGGCATTTGTTAATGTATAGAGGGGATACAATAATTATGTTCCTGATGTTCGTCACACAGCTTTAAAAAAGAAAAAAAAACTGAAAAACATCTGTGTAGAAGTTTTTTAAACTTGGTATCACATTGGTATCATACAGTAATTTGCATTTTTCTTTTCTGTCATAGAGGCGAAAAATGAAAATATTTATGGTGCTGGATCCTTTGCATGACAGACAGCAATTGCACTGGCAGATTTTGTTGGCCATAATGGGGTCCATGGGATTTTCAACATGGTGTCTGTCATTTATATGAAGAAAAAAAATAGTGCTGCCTGCTGCACTATTTTTTCCATGATTTTAAGTGAAATCTACTGTCCTAATAGAGCCTCTGATACAAATGAGGACCTATCCTACATTAGAAATAGAGCAAAGCTCAAGGATTTGGAAGAGATCTGAACCACCAGTATAAGTTACCTGTTATGTTTGCCTAATGGGCTGTTCCCATAGTGTTATGCTTTCTGTCAGTGGTATTAGCTACAGTACCATGAAAAAAAGATACCCCAACAGACACCACGATGAAGCATTCCCCATATAAAACGTATATGACCAGGAAATAGACCAAACAAAATCCAAATAGGGCTATGTTTGCTCTATGGGCTGCCACAGCTCAATCATGGTACCTTTTTTCACAGTACCTCAATGGATATTACTGGTGGACAGCATTACCCTGTCCTCAAACTTCAATATTTGTCAGGCTTGGACTGTCCCACAGGGAAACATGAGTAACCCCCTTTGGAACTCTGAGCATGGTGGCTCCATAGGCATGTTATTAATACTGTCTATGTGCACTTCAGAATAAGAATTTAATTTGTTAAAAATTAACTATGATTGCTCAACTTTGAACACTAACAAGGTTAGTATGTTCAACACTAACTATAGTATGTTCATTATAACTATATGTTCATGTTCATGTGACATGAAGCAGAAATAAGGTGTTATAAGGAAATATATTTTAATTTTAGAACTCAGAAAATCGGAAACCCTGTTGCACTCAGTTGTGTTGAATTTATGAATTTATGCCATGATGTAAACATGATCATCAAATATTTATTTTTTATCAGATGGATCACCATGGACATAGCTATAAGAGATGTAAGAGCTACCTTAATACCTGGGAGGGTCCATAAGCTACCTTAAAAAACACTATTACTTGGTACGGATGTAGCAGAGTTTAATTTGATGGTGATATCATGGCTTGTTGTGTTATCTGCTCTTGTCGCTAAACAAAAGCCATTGAAACGTATTGAAAACATTGAGATAACATTCCGTGCTTTGATATCATGATGTCAAATTGAGTTTTGCTACACCTGTAGCTGGGTGGTCTGTTATACAATTTGGGTTGTGGCACAGAAATGTTGTCATGGCTCTGGGGATCATTAATCAATTTTTTTTAGGTCTATGGCCCACATGTTCATGTGACATGAGGCAGAAACGAGGTCTTATAAGTAAACTTATTATTTTCAGAAAAATCTGAAAAACCCATTGAACTCAGTAGTGCTAAATTTAAGGAATACATTGAGGAGACTGGTTATTAACTTGCCATGTATAACATAGGCTCTATGAATAAGACAATTATCAATATACTCCTCACCTTTCGTCATCTCTTAACCTATTGCTGACTACCTGTTGACTTTAAAAGTCTGGACGGAGGCTGTATACCTCTGCACGGTCACTCTAGTATGCTCATGCAGGGAGCACAGCTCTACAGTAATTGTGCAGCTGTGCGGGTGGGGAGCCGGCTATCAGCAACAGCTGACTCTCCACTGATAAGACAGGAATGGTCTATTACCATTCCTGTCTTCCAGATTGCTGTATATAAAGCCTTCTGCTTCCAGACACTGGCAGTCGGGGCTCGGTAGTTACAGATGCTGCTGGGTCTTGTTATGAGTACAGAGGGTTGTTCCCCTTAGTATTTACACTGTAACTTGGGCTAATATTTCAGCCCCAGGTAGAGGGGAAATCAGGGAAAAAAAGTATGTAAAAATACCACCCAAAGGTCTTTTTCTGACCTTAATGGGGGCATAATAAGTAAAATAAAGTATAAAAAAGAGCACACATACAAAATAAAATGATAATTAAAAAAAAAAAAAATTACAGTCCAAACCGCAACTTTTAGCCTCCCTCTGACAACCATTAAAACTTTCTATCACCTATATATGTCTGTGACGGAAAAGTAACACTATTACAAAACTGATTTTAGCACCACCTTTGCTGTGAAAAAATAAATTAATTCAAAAATGTGAAAAACTGATTTTTAATTTTTTTATATTATATATGTATTTTTTTTTCTGTAGTACAAGCAGAATTACGCTTCCTCATATCTGGTCAATCTGCTAATTTTTTCCCCTTTTGTCTGTGATACATTAAGCTTTATTTGTATGTAATTTTTACATGTACATACATATACAGTATATATATCAGAAAAAAATCACTCCAATGACCGGGCGTGAGAAAGCGTTATAGCGCTCAAACCCGCATGTACTACAGAAAATAAGAATGGCCTGGGGCTATCTGCAGTATATGCAGTCAAGTACTGTAGCTGTAGAGTTGGCCCCAAGAATCAACTCCAATGGTGGGTCCCAATAATCAATTCCACTGATGCGTCCCAGGCACCCAGTTTGTCTAACAATAATGTGATACACCTTGAATCCACACACAGTTTATACATCTATCTAATCTAGTTAGCAACAAGTCATTTGCTGCACTAGGTGTTGGAGCTGAGTGTTACGGTAGTGACAAGTTTGTAGTTAACACATTAGTTGCTATTTCAGTACCCAAAGAGCACACAAAATGAAAACTTTTCATGTCCCCCGGGGATTACCATGTTACCTAACTGCAAAGTTAAAAAGCTCGGCCCTTAAACGCCAAATGCCTTTTTTTCCATTTTTTCCCCCTCTTTCATATTTCATATGTTCTTGCAGATTGCTCCCCCCCCCCCTTAAAACCCCAATGAAAATCCCAAAAATTAAAAAAGCCTTGGGGTTTGCTCATTTTTTTGAAAGTAAACAGCCAATGCTCGGGGGGGTTGTCCCCCCCAGGGGGATTTTTGCCCCGGCGCATGACTGCTTACAAGAAAAAAGGGGGAGATAGAGAGCCTCCTTTATGAAATTTTTTTTTTTCAAAACTTTTACTCACAATCCCTGGCCCAAAAGAAATCATTTCTCAGGACGAGCATTTTGTTATCTTGTAAAGCAAACCCTTGTGTTTTTTCAATGCTGTCGGGTTTATTTTGAAATTTTTTTAAATTGTATATTTTTTTAAAATTTTGCTGGTTTTTAAAAAAAAAAATAAAAATAAAATTTATTTTTAGTAAAAATTTTTTTATATAAAACGTGCGGGGTAAAAAAAAACCTCATGTCTTTCCCCTTTTGGTTTTTTCTTGCATATCAAATGTTGAAAGTTCCTAAAATTTATCAGATTTTGTTTTGTGCAGTTCTAAGGTCTGAGAAGTCAGCAGAAGCCCATTTCCATTTGGCCCGGGATCCATAGCTATTAAAATTTTAGGCCCCTTATTGAAATCTGGATTTTAAAACATCCAATCATTTATTTATTAATCAGTGCCAGAGGTGTCTGAAAGTTGTCTTTCCTATTGCTCTGTTAATAGGATGCATAGTAAAAAGGAATTCTAGCAGATATTTTGGGGGCTGTAGGGGTGGGGACAGGTGCTGTACACATACTTGTCCATAAATGTAGGATATATCCATATAGATCTATGAATGTATATCCTGTTCATATGAATGCATTTGAACAAGCTGTGCACTCCTTTAAGTAGCAGTCTCCAAGAACTGTACTTCAAATTATTATTTTTATCATATTAGTGCATTGATGCTACATACATTGAAGCTGTATTTACAGTGTAAAAACAGGTGTAAAATCAAAGCTAGTCTGGTGCCCATACTTCTTGTACACTACATATCAAAATAGTTATCAAGTGCTGATACCTGGAAAACACTGTTGTGGGATTGTTTTCATTTCATGCACTTGTGGACTGGATGTTGTGTAGATCTCTATGGAGATATCTATAGAATACTGTAAAGATAGTCCATGTGTGTTGCCTGTAAACAAACAATCTCAGGCTGCAGCAGAAAATCCATACGTCAGGATGTTGGAACTGTTTTTCTACACATGGTCCATTCAGGAAAATTGAGCAAAAGCCTTAAACAATTTGTGTGTTTGCAATATATCTTGAGGTTTTAGCATTCAATTTGAAATCTTCTCTGAAGCTATTCAATATATAAAAAGTGGCATGAAGATCTGAGCCAAATCTATGACAGATAGTATACTGTCACAATGATATGTTTTTAAATAACAGGGGCTAACGGGCTGTTTCTGGCATCTCAGCTCCTCTCTATTCAAGAATGGGAAGGCACTGTTAGATTCTTTAAATTATTAAAAAGCATATACAGTATTTGTACTAAAAGTCCACAGCTTTTTGCTACTAAAATCACTAAAGTTTTCGGCTCAGTTTTTTTTGTAATTTTTAAACCAAAGCCTGGTTTGAGTTGTAGTGAAATCAGAATTATAACAAAAGCGTCATAGGGAAAAAGGCCCAAAAACCAAAATGGTGTATTTATGTATTTTGTTTTTTAAAATTACACTCACCCCCAAATTTATTAGGTACCCCTGTCCAACTGCTCGTTAACATAATTTCTAACAGCCAATCACATGGCGGCAACTTTTGCTTTAGGCTGAAACAGGTCAAGACAATCTCCTGCAGTTCAAACGGCTCAGTAGGGGGAAGAAAGGTGATTTAGTGCCTTGAACGGGGGAAGGGTTTTGTTGGTCCAGAAGGGCGGTTGATTTTTTCAGAAATGCTGATCCCCTGGATTTTCAGCACAACCTTTTAGGGTTTACAGGAAGGGTCCCGAAAAAGAAAAAAAAACCAGTACGGGAGCCCCTGTGGGCGGAAATGCTTTTTGATGTTAGGTAAAAGGGGAAATGGCAGACTGGTTCGACGATAAAAGGCAACGTGACTCAAATAGCCACCCGTTAAAACCAAGGAAGCAAAAGGAAAGCACTTGAAGCACAGAAACGGCGAACTTTGAGGAAATGGGCACGCAGCAGAAGCCCAAACCCCGGTGCCACCCTTTCCTAAGAACAGGAAACTGAGGCTCCAATTTGCCCAAGCCAAATCGAAATTGGACGGAGAAGATTGAAAAACGTTCCCCGGGTTTTTTGAGTCCGATTTTGCTGTGACATTGGGAGGGTAGGGTCAAATTTTGGCGTAACAACAGAAGATGGATCCACCCTGCTTTATCAAGGTTCAGGCTGGTGGTGGTGGTGTATGGGGGGGGGAATATTTTTTTGGCATTTTTGGGCCCCTTGGGGTCCCAATTAGCATCTTTGCAACACCTTGTGGAATCATCCACGAAAAATTTGAGGCAGTCGAAGGGAAAAGGGGGGCCAACCCTTAACATGGTGTACCTAATAAAGTGGCCGGGGAGTGTTTAAAAAGTTTATTGATGTAATGTTAACAGTTAAAAATTAACAATATGTACATGTGATTGTGATGGAAGCCTATGTAAGAGTGAGCATTCGTGGCGAGAAAATCAGCAAAATTTTTTATAATGCAAGCTGGGGGGTTCAGTTGTTTGGTTTAGTTCAGTTCGTTGAATCCAGTTTCCCATTACAGCAGAGGGAATTGGGGGCCACACACTAGTGGTCCCGAAGGCCTACTCACATTTGGGTTTGGGTCCAGAAAGGGGCTTGCGTCCTACAGTTTATTTGATATTAACCCGAGTGCCTAACTCAAAAAAATTTTAAATGTATAAGCACAACGCCAATGTAAAAGGCTGAAAAAAAATGTCAAGATTACTCTGCCTGTTTCCCAAACTTTTAAATTACCAATTATATATAGAAACAAATGAAAAACCACGAAACTCTTGTAAAAACCCTTGATGCACCCCTGATAAAGGGAAACCGTGTTTTTCTTCCGAAACCTTGGTATTTTTATATTGGAATCCCTTGTAGTTGGGTGACGTCACCTATCTGCCAGTTACCCCTTTACATGTTGGGGGTTGAGCGCTGCCGGCCCGGGAGCGCTTGGTTAATTTTTAAACCCGAACGTTCCATTCCTTACTTTGTCTGGAAGTGGATCGCTGTGGATTTAATAATTGGATACGTTTTTGGAAAAAGGTTTTTATTCTTTCCCAAGAGTTCTTGAAATTTTTTGGTGCTTTTATGTGATTTTTAATGACTTTTTTTTTGTGAATAGGGTTGATTGGGGTAGAAGAGCTGATTGTGGCTAACCACTTGGATCAGGTGTTTACCTTTGCTTAACAATAGTGATTGTTGACTTTTTTTTTTTCGGAAATTGCTCTTTATTTGGGGAAACTATATAAGAGTTACCCTGGTGTTTTTTGTTTCTATATAAAATTTGGGAATCTCGAAACAGACACCGTGAGAATGTAGGTGGCAGTTTTTTGGTTACACTTCACGGGTTTCATTGGGAACCATTCAGGGGAGGGAAAATGAAAGAGTTGCAATAGAAGTGTGCAGAGGAAACAGCATACTGACAGAGCTTTTTCCTTTTAAAAGGGGGGGCACCCAAAAGGTTTTGGAGAGGGAAAAAGGGGCCTCCCCTGCAAAAGGCAAGGGATATTTTGGGTAAGGCTACGTTTCCCCCCCGGCATGGGTTTTTTTTTGGGTTTTTCAGAGGGGTTTTTTGGGTTTTGTAAAAATGTTGGAAAAATGACAAACCAAATATCCCCATAAAACTTTTAATTTTAAAAAAATCCCTTTCCCCAAAAAACCCCAAAAACATGCTCAATCTTCCGCCTGGTGTGCTATTTAATGGTTAAAGGGGACAGGCGAATCCACAAACTGGAGATAGAACTATTCCCCCAAACCATTGAAAGATGTTAAAATACCAGACAAAGTCTTAATCAGAATCCGACCAGTATTTTGTCACTGCAATTTTGGGCCCGGGTTTGGGCCCAAAGGTAATCTTCACCCGCCCCCTTTGGGCCGTCAGTTTTTGGTGGGTTTTTTGTACTTTGAAAACCCCTGACGGGGAAGTTTTAACGGAGTTTTTTTAAAAGACTTTCCAAAACAAAAAACAACCCCGAATTTTTACCCCCGTTCTTTTTTTTTTTTGGTCATTTTTTAAAAATGGAGGTTTTAGGAAAAAATTAAAATCTGCCAGGGTCTGGGAGAAAAATTTTCTATTGGGAAATCTATGACTATGTTTTCCACAAACAGATTTTTTTGGGGGTTTTTTAGTATTTTCACAACCACCCAAAAAAAACACAAAAAAAAAACCCCAACAAAAACCTAAAAAACACCCAAAAAAACTAATAATCCACTGCTTTTTTGGGCAGAAAACCCGACAAAATATTCAGGTTCAAAAATGCTTTTTAAAGGTTTTTGGGTTTTTTAACTTTTTTTTTTTGTCCTTGCTATGGGGGCCCAAACTAAACTAAGGGGGGCCTTTTATTTATTTGGGCCCTTTTTCGCCGATTTTCTGGGGGGGATTTTAAAAAGCGCACTTGGGGACCCCCTCCCCTGTCCCGGGTGCAAACCCCCCCTAAAGTGTTAGGGGCATTAGGTGAAAAACTTTTCCCCCAAAATTTTTTTGCATCTAACATAAAAGGGGGGTTTCAGTGGGCGTTCTTTGGGGGAGGTGCACCACATTCGAAAAACCCCCATCGAAAAGTATTTAATGCGAAATTCGGGAAAGAAAAGGCCGGTTTTAAAGCTTAACAGGCAGGGCCCCAATTTCAATTTGGTCTGTTTTTTTCGAGGCGTCCAAAGTTTTTCCCCCGCATGTATGAGTTTCAATTCCGGGGCTTTGGGATACCCTCAGTTGCAGTTTTTTAAAAGAAAAAAAACATGAAAAAAAAGGCCGATCTTCAACATGTTCCCCTAAGTTTATAATTAAAGTATTGGGGGTCAAATATTGGGAAAAGGGGAAAACCCAAATAAGTCGTGATTTTAAAACCTGTTAAAAACCTTTTGGGATCCCTAAACTTTTTACACATGTAAGACAAGCTGGGGTTTGGGGGCCGCGATAAAAAAAATTTGTTTTCAGCAAGGGGGGCAGCATACTGTGATTGTTAACAGCTTTGAAAAGGTTTAAGGGGATCTCAATTTGGGTTCCCCGAGCAATTTTAGAGGTCAGAGGGAGCAATCAATTACAGTTAAAAGGTCAAATAACGGGCCCTGAAGGGCCGTGGTCCCTTTTTAAAAAGGAATTTCAAAGAAAAGAAATAACTGGACCATTAAAAAATCATATATAAACATTTAAAACAGGTAGAAGAAACCCGAACTCTGAACTTGTTTAGCAGGAAAAAACACTTGTCATAGAAAAGAACCATTGGGTTAAAAAATTTGAAATTATAATTTGTAATGGGTGTTAAACGTTGGGGGCCCCGGGGGACACTCACACCCCCGGTACTCCTGCACTTTTTGGGAACCGCCAAAAACTCCCTTCCCCGGCCCAAGGGGACAAATCGCAGCTCCATCCGTAAACCCCCTTCACCTTGCTCCTGTTGCTTTACGGATGCGTGCTCACTCCCTAGGCACTGCAGTTTTTTAAAATTTAAAGGGCCAGCACGCTGGTGATTTGCTATCACTGGGGACTGACCCTATTTAAATCTTGCCCCCTCCTTTGATTTTCCCCCCGGAATTTAAGTGCCCACCACCTTAAAGGAAGCGTTCCCCCTGGGCCCGAAACCCCCCTGCCTGTTCCCGGGCTAAAGAGGGTTTCCCTTTACAAATTTTTTTACTATTTCTAATCCTCACCTGCCAACCGGGGTGTTTTCCGCCAAAGGGAGGTCCAACCTGCCTTGCGGGCCCTTGGGGGAAAAACCGGACCTACTTTTGACTATTTCTCCCTGGTGGGGGCCTATTTCCCCCCACTTGCGGGGGGGTCCCCCTTTGGTTTCCCTACCTCTGACCCGCCTTTATTTTTTAGGCCCCCTTTGTTCCCTTCAATTTGGCCATAGATTCCCCAAAAAGGTGCATGCCGAGCTTTCTGACCTAAACCCCCATCGCGGGCCTAAGGGGATTTTGGGAACAGATCACGCAAACCGGCCGCAGCAGCTTAAACAGCTAACTGCCTTGATGCAAAAAGCAAACCCCCCACTCAGCATTAGCCAATGGTTTTCCCCTTTGGGAGCAGTCCATGGGGATGTCCGTCGGCCCCCCTATGTTTGTCCATGCCGAAGAAATTTGATGGGGACCCCGGGGGCCTGCCGGGCTTCAAACCCCCCAATGCTCCCCTGCTCGGGTTGGAACTAAATAGGCCAGTCATTTCCCACTGAAAGGTTTCCAAAAGGGGACCTTTGTGGGGCAGCCTTTTTCTCCAGAAAGCTTTTTGGCCCGGGCACTTCTCTTTTGGACAGAGATGAAACCCCCCCCAGGGGGGAATCGTTTTTGTTCCC